>JALBCR010001614.1:0-181705 GCA_030710515.1 Abscondita cerata | reverse complement strand
TAAATAATTCATATGTTACAAACTTTTCAGTGCAATATGTACATTATTGGGATATGTATGCAATGTGATTATCTACTGTTCTTACATAACGCCCAAAAAAAACGACGAAATTTCGGTCAAACCTATGATACGATTAGACGACAAGCGTCAATAACTAATCTTACGTACATCAACCGTTTTCTGATCCTCTAATCGTGATAAGGAGCCCGACGATCAATGGTGATTGGAAAAATGATAGGTTAAGGCAAAAACAAAACTCTTGTTTCTGTAATGAAAGACAAAGAAACAATGGTAAATCAAAGCAGAAGTGAATAAGTCTCTTTGATAAACAACACAGTCATCAGCAACAGAAGTCAGTTTTCCCAAAAAATAAACGCCAAATATGTGTTGCTCTTATCGTTATTAAAACGATCAAATCCAATAATGAGTGTAAACATTTCGTTTCTACAATTTCGGTTTCTGATTCAAAATCCCACGACCCATTTTGCCCGAACAGTAATTAAAAATATTAAGAAAGCTATGGCCCTGTTTTTGTTTTAATATAAGGATCGTAGTTTGGGTCTAATACTTGAGAAAAGGTAATTTTTATTGATTTATCGTTGATTTATCTTTAATGTTTGACATGATCGCTGTGTTAAACGGGTTCATGAAGTTGACTTCTTTGTTCGTTTGAATAAATTAAACAATGTTAAACCATGTCAGCATCCCATATGTCAAAGGTTTATCAGAATCAATAAACGCATAGGGAAAGTTACTTGAACAATATTCCAACACGAAACCACAAACCAGTCGAGATTCTAAACACTGCATCTATCAAGTTCCATATAAATGTGGCCAGTCATATGTGGGGTAAACAAAAAAGACCTCTGGACGTCAGACTGAAAGAACAAAGGACTCACACACAGAGAGGAGAAACTTCTAAATCCGGCACAACGCAACATTCCTGGAATAACCAACATCGAATGAAAGCGAAGATCATACGCAGAGAGGAACATTGGTACAAAAGAAAATTTTAGGAAGCAGCATTCATCAACAACAACAAAAGGAGAAGATTCGCATTGTGTACATTTCATCAACTGTATTAAATTTTGAGAGAAATAAATATGTATAGAGTTTACGAGAATTTAATAAACGTACAAATTTACTTCACAATAATATCTCTTCTAATGAATTATCTGCTCCACGGATCAATTCCTAAACTGTTTACAATATTGTAAAACATACAAAAACATTTGCTTAAAATAAAGCGATTATTTTTTTCATGTCTGTCTCCGAAATTAAACAGGTACTTCCAGACCTCGTAGAGACTTGAAACTCGGCATGCCGATGAGTCTTGCCTTCAAACCAACGGGAAAAATCCAAAAACCGGAAATTTTCATACAGGTGCGGGGCCAAGGAGTCTTTGTCCGCCATAGGTTTACCATTATTCAGAGAATAATGGGATCAACCTACATGCACGCGAGTCTAGCATTATTAAATTCATGCATTAAAATTTGTCCGTCAATCAACGGGTTTCTTACAAATACATAATATTCACCTGTCAAAGTTGTATAGCTTACTTGATAAATATTAAAATTGTTACAAATCAGTCTTCATTATGATAATTTACGTTTTTCATGATAACCTGAACATTTAGCTATATGACACTATAGTATTGTTTGATAGGTAATTACATTTTACATTTGTTGTTGATATAAAATACAGGGTGTTCCATTTAAATGAAGCAAGTTACTGCGGTTCAAACATGTCATTATTTAATCAGAATAGTTGCTGAGATATGAATCGGCAAAATTGTAACGACTTTTTCATAAAATACAAAATATCTCAAAAACCTTTAGGTTTAAGTAAGGTAAACCTTTATAAAATCCTTTCTTATTTTGTTCGTAGAAACTGAAAATGTAATAATATACAAGACATTCTATAAGAAAAAATACAACTTTGATACGTTTTGTGTATTTTGGAACACCGATAGGTCTCTATCCATCCCAGACATATTTTTCCAATTTTATTGAATAGTTTGGCTGTAATATTCCGTGTCGAATACCGTGAATAACCCTGTATAAACTCTAGTAGTTTCTAAGTTTGTTGGTGGTATTCACCTGATGACGGTTGCAGATAGTATAGCAATTGAAACATTGTGTATATTCATTAAAATAAAAACAATGAAAGTTCAGGAGGATGTTATTACTTGATTTCTCTGTGTTAATCTTGAGATCAACGTCGTTGATTGCAATATTACTGTATCCCAGTTTTTGTTAATCAATAACAAAGCATTTTACTAATCATAATGCTGATAACTGTTGGGTTAGATAATTTTAATTTACTCAATTCAGTTTCTGCATCATGTAGAATTTTAGACATACGCTAATGTGTAATTATTTACTATTAATAACTAACCGAGCGTTTTAAGCACATCCTAAGGTTGTAGATATGGAATTTTAAAAAAAATTTTGTTGAAAGTGATGTTTGCAGTAATCCTCAGTCATTTTAATGAATCGTTATACTTTGCATACTTATATAATTATTACAGTTCTGGGAGATAAGTACTCTTTTTAACAACACCGCCCAAATTCCTTCATTGCATCAAGTTAGAAACTTGCAAACTTAAATGCATGATCCAAAAATTAAATTAACTACAGGGATTAAAATTTTGCCAATTACAATTTTGTAATAATATTTGATAATACAAATAATTTTGTACCGTCAGGATATTAATTATAAAGTTAAATCATAAAATTTAATTGTGATACTTGTTTTTGAATAAAGAAAAAGTACCATGTATTACAACGTAATTTAATAAAATATAATTTTGTAATTCAAACGGAAAACGGCAATAAAAATTTTCTTCATATTACGTAGTAATCATAAATTTTACGCAAATGTCTAAACCAATTTATTCGGAGGAAAGAATTACCTTGCCTTTTATTTTTAATTCCGTAATTAACTAAGTTTCGCAAGGTATTTGTGTTATGAGTACTACAATGTCTGCATAAATCTACGTTACATTTACTAATTATAATCTACATCTTGCGTAGAGCTTCCCGTTAAATTCAAAATCAATTTCAAGGTATGCAAATGATTTTAATGACGTAAATTGTGCAATACCTAATACCTACTGTATATTTTGTTTTCAGTTGACTGCTTTCAAGTTAATATTTACATTGATAATTGTAAACAGCTCAGTAACTACATAATAACAAAGCCTTACATTAAAGTTAATGGTTTATTAAGCTTGAGGTACTAAGCTTGATTTATCTTTATTCTCCTTGAGTTTTTATTTTTATTACTTTGTTCCCATTAAGTAAAACAATAATTCATCTCTGCCTGAAAATGCAAGGATTTGTACCTAAAGTATTTTTTTGTTTTAAAAACTTAATTTAAACTAAACAGCTTCAGGTTACATGAATTGAAATTAGAAACACATATTCTATGAAACATCCCAATTTAATTAATAAATAATTGTGTGTGAAGAGCTACTTTAAATAAAAGTTAATTAAACGGGACTTTCAACAATGACGTCGGGCAACCTGAAACACAACAAAACATAAAAGAAATCGCATTTCTTTGTTTGCTGTTTTTTATAGCATATTGTCAAAGATAAAATATTCCTACTTTCATATGAAAAAATGCTATGAACTCAAAACTTTGGTAAAGTTGATCAAAGCTTAGTTGAAAACGATCGTACCTTAAGATTAACTAATTAACAAGTCCTTTTTTAACCGCTTGTTAGACCAACACAAGTAAGACAACGTTTCGGATTCTGATAAAGGTTGAATTTGAAAATGAAGTCAATCGTGACTTAACTACCATGACACGAATTTAACCTGCTTTAAAACACTATCCCCTAGTAGATCCCAAGGTAGCAGCAATGGTTGTAAAAATCGATTTCTTAGGCGGTTGGCCATACAAGACCTTTTGGCCGTTATGTATCGACGTAACAATTTATCGGCAATTGGTATACATGCATAGGTATCGTCCAAATCAAGATTTCCTCTTATCAGACAACAGAAGGCTGTCAGAATGGCATGGTATCAAAAGCGACATGGTTGGTTTCTTGAATGGTATAAAATTGTCTTTAGTGACGAATCTAGGATTTGTTTATGACCGTAGAAGGATTTATATCAACCAGAACGAGAAAACCTCTGAAAGACGTCACAGAGCTTTAAAGATTGGTTAGATGATTTAGGGTGCCATAGCTATTAAACTAAGATCACCTATTGTGTTTATCCTAGGAACATTAAACTACCATTGTTACGTCAATGACGTTTTAAAACCAGTCCCGGTATTGATAATATTTTTGAAGAAGATAATGCTAGATCACACAAACACACACACATTATGCAAAGGTTCGTGCAGTAAAGAGGTGCAATTATGGGACATGATGGGTTGACGTCTTCAACGGTTACCAAGATCTCTTGATAATTTAGATGACCTGCCACAACGTACTTGTTTGTCTAACCAACCATAACAAAAAATAGTATCATATGAATTACACAGAAACAAATAATAAAATTATATCGTAATTTAATTACGTATTAAGTTCATAAAATCAACTACATTGTTCAATTTGATTTCTATGCATTTCTATATAGTCAAACTATTCTATATACGTTGCCAAATCAATTGTACGTAACATTTTCAAATGTAAAATTTTTTGGGATAAACTAGAATTTCAAATATTCAAAGTACAGTCAAAGTAAGTAGGAGGGACAATTGAAACACAATTTTTTTTAAACCAAGATTTTTTATAAAAAAAAACACAACTTTTAATACTTTTTGTTTGTAATAATTGTGATTTTTTAAATTTCATTAATTAAAACGTTTATATAGATACAAATCTTAGTTTTATCACAACGTCAATGATATAGGCTTGAGGAAATTATTCACCAATTGAACACGAAATGTAGCCATTTTCATCTAAATATTAGAACATTACGAGAAACTAAATCATACTACATTCAAAATATGTTCAACTCTGATATTATTTATTTATTCTTTTGTAAATAAATTACTCAAATATGGTACGAAACTTCAAACTTTGTAAACCGATGCGATAACCAAGTCAATATTTTTGAATATTGTGGCAAATTTATACATACTCAAGGAGGACAAACAACCCTCAAAATTATATTTCTTAATCAAAATCCACAAAAATAAATGCGCTAGTTTCAATGAAACTATGGATAATTTATTTGTTTATTTTACTTTGAGTTAATTAACAAAATCAACAGCAAAGCACTTTCAACGCGTTTGATGCTACTATTTACGAATGTCGCTAAAGATTTTGTATCAAGTTTAATAAAAAAATATTGGAAGCATTAAAAAATTGTTGAGTCATCTACATACAGTATTGTTGTAATGTTTCTTATAATTTTAGAAAAATTATTAATAAAGGTTATAAGTAATAAAAGTCCCAACATAGATCCCTGTGGAACCCTGACTATACTAAAAGCTAGAACGTTCAGCACGTTTTTGAACACATTTTTGTCTGTTTGTGAGTTAACAGCCTATTGGTTTAACATTTGTGAATGAATAATCTACGTAACACTGACATTGGGCAGACACAATCAAACGCTTCATTTAAGTCTAAAGTTCAAACAAATAAATATTCTTCATTATTACGAACCTTAAATTGGAGTTTTTATTCATCGTTCTTTCAATACATGATCACGGACTCAAAAAAGACCAACATCTTTTAATCTTTGTTTTTTTAGAAAATCGTCATTAAAATCCTAATTAGTATTATTTACATTAGCACTTGTCTAGTGTTTGTCTAATTTATCGTGTTTATTGACTTTGCAAATTACTATCATCTGATGAAATTTTTATATAGTGATTGATTGATCTGATTTTTGCAGTCGTATTTTTTTGTTGAAGATGTTTACAGCCACTTATAGTTGTATTGACGGTGTCCAAAATTTATTAAACTCACTATTTCAAGATTGATACAAATTTTGTACCCCACTATACATGTTTATACTGTTCTTCTGGGGAACCATACATTGCACTTATACCACAATACAATAATGACAAATAATGTAGGTACATACGAATAAATAAATAACCTCACCATACCCATTATTTTTACAGGGAACAGCGAATACTTGAAAATTTAAATATTTTAAATTGACTGTTTTTTCTTTCGTGAGCCAGTGTTCCATAGTACATTATTTATTGCCTATTTTGTGATTTTTCTTTGTCAGAAAATAAAAAAATAGTAATAGTAACTCCATCAATAAGCTTAGTGATTCATTGGGATAGTGTTGTATATTTTATTAATGAATGTGTGAGACCGCGCAATTTACAACAATAATCAAAATATTGAAAAAGTAATTTTATTCTCATTAATACACTCACACAAAAGTGCCGTTCTTAACAGAAGTTTACATTAGAAGAATAATCGAGTACCTATTTATTGTTATGACCGGTTCGTTTGAACGTGTGCGACTGTCCACGACACAAGGTCGCCCTCTATCCGATGCATACATTACAACGCTACCACTGCAAGACACAAATATAAAATAACACAACAGATAGCATCAAATTGTAAAAGGTATAATTATCAGGTATTTTAAAAATTCTTTTTTACTTGAACAATGAACTAAGTAATGCCAACAGTTAACTGTAACAACTGTGAACGTTTAAAGTGCATTATTGTTATCAGGAGCAATAACTTTAAATGCCTAAACATGCGTGTTGATAGCAAGCTAAGTAATTCTTGAACAGTAGCACACACGCAACGAAACAACACCTGATGCGCATTTTGCTCTTATTATGAGCTCATCAGAAGTGTATACTTAAATGCGGTATACAACTGTACAAGAAGGCGGTTGGTTTTTTAAACTCTCGTGGAGCAATGAACATAAGTAAAATGTGTGTCTAACGACATCTCATGTAATATGGACACGTGTAAATAGTATAAACCGCCTTTTTGTATATTGTATACCACACTTAAGTATACACTTCTGATGAGCTCATAATAAGAGCGAAATGCGCATCAGGAGTTCTTTCGTTGCGTGTGTGCTACTGTACAAGAAATACTTGGCTTGCTACCGACACGCATGTTTAGGCATTTAAAATTATTGCTCTTGATAACGATAATGCACTTTAAACGTTCACAGTCCTTACAGTTAACTGTTGGCATTTCTTAGTTTATACTGTTTATACGTGTCCATATTACACGAGACTTCGGATAAAGTAGTTGGACAAAAGCTGTTCACATAATATATGCGTTTTTAGAGTACATGGTTTTTGAATTACTCAAACAAGAGGAATCATTATTTATAAATTTTAGTTGTTCGTTTAGTAATTTACGATTACTACTTGGTAATATTGAAACAAAAGTCTCTTCAGTTTTTGCAAAAACGACATAATTTTGATATCCTCCAACAAAATCTCACAAGTATACAATCATCATGCATTCCAAACTTCTATCGTAATCGCGGTTGTTTTCACTTTGTGGATCCTTATAGTTAAACCCAGCCGCTCTCCATCAAATTCGAAGCAACTACTGCCGAGCTTAAGTTTAACTTTCTGAAATAACTTAAAATAACTTAAAACTGCACATTTTCTTCTACAGTATGTTGGTATAGAAAAGATAGTCAAAAAAGTATGCCATTGATATTATAATATACAGTACGTTCTATTTAAAACAAGCTAGTAAATAAAAATTGTAACTTTTTTTTAAGCACCTTGTACAATTTGAATCATTTGTAGTATTTCAACTCTAATATTTAATTAAATTAGTTAAAGATAATATTAATTTTAGAGTTAGGGACTGCTATTAAAAGTTGATCTAAAATATCAAGAACAATTCGAATCTTCTATAAAATATGACATGCTAACTAAAATAAGTAAGTTGGAATAAACAAGAACAATACAAAGAAGTGATGATGAAGATGTGATAATAACAAATATTTTAAGGAAATATAAAATACGAGTAGTTTTTGCACAACAAAATTGTTTTGTAGTCAGTAACAAAGAAATATTTGGTGAAATCAATATTACTTTGCTCAAAGCATACAAATTGTATTAGTATAATAGTAAGATAGCATTACTATACTAATAAAATAATGCCTATATTTTATGCCGATGGTGTAGTAATATAATAACATTATTACACGCTAGAAGAAAACTTCAAAAGTACTTAAAAATTTAAATTTAATGTAAAACTTCTAAACGAAAATATATATATTTTCGTTTTATAAAATTGATTACAAAACGTCATAAGCATACGATTGCCTTCGGCTCATGTATTAAACTTTAGATACAAATGTTTATGTAATCTCCATATTGATGTTGTATTATTAATTTAATAATTTATCTAATACTAAGCCGTTCTTTAAATTAAATCGTGTTTTTAATTTAGGTAAAACGAATATCGTTGACGACAATTACAAAAACCGGGGACATGACAGGAAAACCTAAGCTGTGGCTGCTAGAAAGGGATTGCAGTGGGACCTGCGATCCCGGATGTATCATTATTGGAGAAAGGACAAAGTTGTATTCGTGTACTACTTGTTGCGAAGAATCTTATTGTAATTATGGTAATAATTCTTCAACTTTTCATTACACAACATTTATAGCAATTGCTCGACTGTGTCTTTATGTAGTAGTAGTAGTTTTTATTAAACAATCTTGATAAGCATTATTTTTAATTAAAAATTTCTTGTTGCCAAATTTTAATCGATGTTTTTTCTTATTTAGAAATAAGATATAGGTTTTGACGACTGAAACTTTTTCACTTATGTTTGCTCAATTGACTAATACTGAACTTTAATACTTAAGATTAATGTATACTGATTGTAACAAAATTTGAATTTTTCAAAAGAAAAAGTATAATAATACGTTCTTCTTCATTTTTGACTTACATAATTTTATACTATTGTGAATCAATGTGTACATAACTTTTGTAAAAATAAAAATGAATGCATTTGATTTTCGCGTTTTTAAGAAAGGATATGTGTTTGTTCATATGTCATTTAATGTTTCCATATTAAAAGTATTAGAAATTATTCTTATTTTACTTAATCCTAATTAATGGAGGGAGTTTTAATTTCACATTCCAACAAATTTTTTTTTTTTTTTTTTTTCCCCCCCCCTTCCTTCCCTCCCCCCCCCCCCCCCCCCCCCCCCCCCCCCCCCCCCCCCCCCCCCCCCCCCCCCCCCCCCCCCCCCCCCCCCCCCCCCCCCCCCCCCCCCCCCCCCCCCCCCCCCCCCCCCCCCCCCCCCCCCCCCCCCCCCCCCCCCCCCCCCCCCCCCCCCCCCCCCCCCCCCCCCCCCCCCCCCCCCCCCCCCCCCCCCCCCCCCCCCCCCCCCCCCCCCCCCCCCCCCCCCCCCCCCCCCCCCCCCCCCCCCCCCCCCCCCCCCCCCCCCCCCCCCCCCCCCCCCCCCCCCCCCCCCCCCCCCCCCCCCCCCCCCCCCCCCCCCCCCCCCCCCCCCCCCCCCCCCCCCCCCCCCCCCCCCCCCCCCCCCCCCCCCCCCCCCCCCCCCCCCCCCCCCCCCCCCCCCCCCCCCCCCCCCCCCCCCCCCCCCCCCCCCCCCCCCCCCCCCCCCCCCCCCCCCCCCCCCCCCCCCCCCCCCCCCCCCCCCCCCCCCCCCCCCCCCCCCCCCCCCCCCCCCCCCCCCCCCCCCCCCCCCCCCCCCCCCCCCCCCCCCCCCCCCCCCCCCCCCCCCCCCCCCCCCCCCCCCCCCCCCCCCCCCCCCCCCCCCCCCCCCCCCCCCCCCCCCCCCCCCCCCCCCCCCCCCCCCCCCCCCCCCCCCCCCCCCCCCCCCCCCCCCCCCCCCCCCCCCCCCCCCCCCCCCCCCCCCCCCCCCCCCCCCCCCCCCCCCCCCCCCCCCCCCCCCCCCCCCCCCCCCCCCCCCCCCCCCCCCCCCCCCCCCCCCCCCCCCCCCCCCCCCCCCCCCCCCCCCCCCCCCCCCCCCCCCCCCCCCCCCCCCCCCCCCCCCCCCCCCCCCCCCCCCCCCCCCCCCCCCCCCCCCCCCCCCCCCCCCCCCCCCCCCCCCCCCCCCCCCCCCCCCCCCCCCCCCCCCCCCCCCCCCCCCCCCCCCCCCCCCCCCCCCCCCCCCCCCCCCCCCCCCCCCCCCCCCCCCCCCCCCCCCCCCCCCCCCCCCCCCCCCCCCCCCCCCCCCCCCCCCCCCCCCCCCCCCCCCCCCCCCCCCCCCCCCCCCCCCCCCCCCCCCCCCCCCCCCCCCCCCCCCCCCCCCCCCCCCCCCCCCCCCCCCCCCCCCCCCCCCCCCCCCCCCCCCCCCCCCCCCCCCCCCCCCCCCCCCCCCCCCCCCCCCCCCCCCCCCCCCCCCCCCCCCCCCCCCCCCCCCCCCCCCCCCCCCCCCCCCCCCCCCCCCCCCCCCCCCCCCCCCCCCCCCCCCCCCCCCCCCCCCCCCCCCCCCCCCCCCCCCCCCCCCCCCCCCCCCCCCCCCCCCCCCCCCCCCCCCCCCCCCCCCCCCCCCCCCCCCCCCCCCCCCCCCCCCCCCCCCCCCCCCCCCCCCCCCCCCCCCCCCCCCCCCCCCCCCCCCCCCCCCCCCCCCCCCCCCCCCCCCCCCCCCCCCCCCCCCCCCCCCCCCCCCCCCCCCCCCCCCCCCCCCCCCCCCCCCCCCCCCCCCCCCCCCCCCCCCCCCCCCCCCCCCCCCCCCCCCCCCCCCCCCCCCCCCCCCCCCCCCCCCCCCCCCCCCCCCCCCCCCCCCCCCCCCCCCCCCCCCCCCCCCCCCCCCCCCCCCCCCCCCCCCCCCCCCCCCCCCCCCCCCCCCCCCCCCCCCCCCCCCCCCCCCCCCCCCCCCCCCCCCCCCCCCCCCCCCCCCCCCCCCCCCCCCCCCCCCCCCCCCCCCCCCCCCCCCCCCCCCCCCCCCCCCCCCCCCCCCCCCCCCCCCCCCCCCCCCCCCCCCCCCCCCCCCCCCCCCCCCCTTTCTCCCCGAGCGGCCCCCCCCCCCCCCCAAAAACCCCCCCCCACACCCCCACACCCCCCCCCCCCCACCCACCCCCCCCCCCCCCCCCCCCCCCCTCCCCCCCCGCTCCCCCCCCCCCCCCCCCCCCCCCCCCCCCCCCCCCCCCCCCTTCTTTTCTTCCCTTTCCCCCCCCCCCCTTTTCTTCCCCCCCCCCCCTTCCCCCCCCCCCCTCCCCCCCCCTCTTCCCCCCCCCCCCCCCCCTTTCTCCTTTTTTTCCCTCTCTTTTCCTCCTTTCTTCCCCCCTTTTTTTTTCCCCCCCCTTCCCCCTCCTCTCTCCTCCCTCCCTTTCCCTCCTTCTTTCTTTTCTCCTTTCCCCCCCCCTTCTTTTCTTCTCCCTTTTTTTCCCCCCCCTCCCCTCCCCCCCTCCCCCCTCCCTTTCCCTCTTTTCCCCCCTTTCTCCCCTTTTTTCCCTTCCCCCTCCTCTCCTTTTCCCCCCCCCTCCCCCCCCCCCCCCCTTCCTCCTCCCCCTCTCCCCTTTTCTCTCTTTCCTCCCTTCTTTCCCCCCCCTCCCCTTCTTCCTCCCCCCCTTTCTTTTTTTCTTTCCTTTTTCTCCCCCTTCCTTCTTTCCCCCCTTCCTTCCCCCTCCTTTCCCTCCCTCTCCTCCTCCTTCTTCCCCCCCCCTTTCTTCCCCTTCTTTTCCCCCCCTTCTCCCTTTTTTTCCCTCCCTCCTCCCCCCCCCCCCCCCCCCCCCTTCTTTTCCCTTTCTTTTTTCTTTCCTCCTCCCTCCCCTTTCTCCCCCCTTTCCCCCCCCTCCCCCCCCTTCTCCCCCTTCCCCTCCCCCCCCCCCTCCTTTTCCCCTCTCCCTCCCCCCCCCCCCTCTTTTTTCTTTTCCTTTTTCCCCCCTTCTTCTTTTTCCCTCCCTCCTTCTTCCTTCTTTCTTCCCCTCCCCTCTCCCTTCCCCCCCCTCTTTCTTTTTTTTTCCCCCCCCCCTCCTTTTTTTCCTTTCCCCCCTCCCCTTTCCTTTCCTCCTCCCCCTTTCTTTTCTCCCCCCTCCCCCTCCCCCTTCCCCTCCCCCTTTTCCCCCCTTTTTCCCTCCCTTCTTTCCCCCTCCCTCCCTTCCCCCCCCTCCTCCCCTCCCTTCCCCCCCCCCCTCTCCCCCTCTCCCCTTTTCTTTCTTTTCCCCCCTCTTCCCCCTCTTTTTTCTCCCTCCCTTTCCTCCCCTTTCCCCCCTCTTCCCCCCCCCCCCCCCCTCCTTTTCTTCCCCTTCCCCTCTCCCTTTTTTCCCCTTTTCCCCCTTCCTTTCTCCCCCCCCTTCCTTTCTCCCTCCCCCCTCCTCCCCCCCCTTTCCCTCCCTCCTTCCCCCTTTTTTTTCCTTCTCTTTTTTTTTTTTTTTTTTTTTTTTTTTTTTTCCCTTTTTTTTTTCCCCTTTTTTTTCTTTCTTTTTTTTTTTTTTTCCTTCCCCCCCCTTTTTCTTTTTTTCCTTCTCCTCCTCTTTTCCCCCTCTCCCTTTCCCCCCTCCCCTCCCTCTCCCCCCCTTCCTTTCCTTTCTTTTCCCTCCTTTTTCCTCCCCCTTCCCTTTTTTTCTTTTTTCCCCCCCCTTTTTTCTCCTTTTCCCTTTCTCTCCCTTTTCCCTTCCCCCTTTCCCCCTTCTTCTTTTTTTTTCCCCTCTTTTTTCTTTTCCCCTTTCTCCCTTTCTCTTTCCTTCCTTTTTTTCCCCCTTCCTTTTTTTTTTCCCCTTTTTCCCCTTTTCTCCCCCTCCCTCCCCCTCTTTCCCCCTTCCCTTTTTTCTTTTTTTTTTCCTTCCCTCCCCTTTCTTTTTTTTCTCCTCTCTTCCTCTCCCTTTTTCTTCTTTTCCTTTTTTTTTCTTTCCCCTTTTCCCCCTTTTTTTTTTTTTTCTTTTTCCCTTATCCTCCTTTCCCCCTTCCTTTTTTCCCCCTCTTTTTTTTCCCCTTTTTTTTCCCCTCCCCCCTTTCCCCCCCCCTTTCCCCTCCTTTTTTTTTTCTTTTCTTCCTCCCTCCTCTCCCCCCTCCCCCCTCCCCCTCCCTTCTTCTCTTTCTTCTCCTCCCCCCCCTCCTCCCCTTTCTTCCCTCTCTTCCCTTTTTCCCTAAAAAGCGGGAAAGGCCAACCCTAAACCGTTGATTTATTAAAAGTTGATGCTAGCTGTATATATGACATTAAAGCAGTTACAAATCCCTTTTTTCTAAAAACTGCCAAGCCACCAGTAAAAATGAAGGAAGTTAGAATGTTGAAAATCGATAAACAAACTCCGTTCTTTTACGCATTGTACGCAACAAGGAGCGTATGCTTATTGGGTTGGACCTAAAAGTTGTGTATGATAAACCTTGTGTATGAAAATCTAAAACCTCAAAACCCTTATGGGATTTCTTGAACATCAAGAGAACAAGCAATTTTATGAAGAAATCTTGTCACAGAATAGTTGCACTCATGAAAATGGAGGGTCCGAAGTAGTAAACGACGACAATAGCAGTGGATGTGCCGAATAGGCCCAAGATTAGGTTACATTTTATGAAAGTTCAAAAGTAGACTTTTTTTGTTGAGGATTAGTGTTTTTTCAGGAATTTAGTTTATGTTACTTTTACCGTTATTAAAAATTATTTGATTGTAGTGCATTTCCATAAATAAACGAATTTATTGCACAAAACATTTTTTTTCAGGCAAAAACAACATACGTTTTAATTTATTTTTACTTAACACAAGTAAATTGGAAAAGTGGTTTGCCACATAAAAAAATTGGAGGTTATAAGTTTAACGGTTACGAAGATAAATTGTTCAAAACTTCGTTTTTAGACATATGCCGTTTTTGAAATCAACGCCTTAATTGTTGAGAAATTATTTTACAAAAATTCCTACCTTTAATCCATGTGGCGAACTAAGACGACTCCTAGAAGGTCAAATTCTTGGATTTTCATCGGGACCTGGAACTGAATAAATTAATAATACTAAAATTTTGTAAAGTTAAACGTAATGACATTTATTAATTAAATAATTAAAAGAACGCAGTCTAAATTTAAACTTTCCTCTTTATGGATTAAAAACATACAGTAGAAATGTTTTTACATTTGTTCAACATTTATAGAATGATAAAAATCACTTACAACAAAATCATTAATCAATTTAACAAATACATCAAAGTTAATGTTGATTCCTCTAAAAGAACCAAAACGAGTATACCTTATGTTTATTGACACAAACAAGCGTCTTGCGACATTGGATCATATCAAAACAGTAACCAGTTACAAATTTTGTATAACTAGTTAAAAGTCCGTCCTGTCGGACGGAGAACTGTGGCTTATTTAAAAAATTCTACTACATGAGCCAAGCCCCCCTGACTCTAATTATAGACTTAGTTTTGGCCTACGACCTACAGGGGCTGAATCTGTAAAGGACCTAACACACACAAATTATGGATCAGTATTATAAGAAAAATACTTTGATATAAAACACGTACCAAATATTTTTTTCATAATTTTATTTATATGTAGTTGTCAAATTTTATAATGTCAGAAAAAACAACAAATCAAAATAGTAGTTTATGTAACAAGTATCGAAAGTAACCCATAGAAGAACGAGAGAGAATGACAAGCGAGGCCAAAGGCCAAGGGTGGCATGTAAGTTTTAAAAAACATAGTGGAATTAGAGAGATTGGTATACACGAAGAGACGCTGAGTAGTGATCAACAAGCAGCTGATTTCCGACGTGATTTTAAAAAGTTTGTGTTGTCTGAATATCTGTCATATGAAAAAATTTATAACGCTGATGAATCAGGGTTTTTTTGGATATGTCTTCCTACTCTTACTTTAGCATTTTAAAGTGAACATAAAGCGGCAGGGCACAAAAGTAGCAAGGAAAGAATTACAACCCTGCAACGCTGCGAATAGTCACAAACTTAGACTTCTGGTAATCGGTAAATCTAAGAAACCGAGGTTTTTTAAGAGGACAAAAACAGAAAATTTACTAGTTCGTTATTTCAACCAAAAAAAAGGTTGAATGATTCAGCAGATTTTTCAAAAATGGTTTAAAAAAATTTTTGTGCCTGAAGTACGTAAACATCTTAATCAAATTTGTCAAGGAATGCTGTTTTGTTAATTGACAACGTGTCTTTACACCCAGCTATAAGTTTGCTTAAATCTTCTGACGGTTCTGCGCACAGTTCTTGCCCCCAAATGTTACTGCGCTGATACAACCTATGGACCAGGGAGTCATTGCTACTATGAAGAGAACATACACAACAAAGTTGTTACTGTCACAAATCAAAATAAGCTGCTACTCCAAAGAATTTTGAAAAAATTATACAATTTTGGATAACATTTACCATATTGCTTTTGCATGGAAAAAACATTTTCCGAGTATCAAAACAAATGTCAACTAAAGAAGAGAATGAAGTCATGCCGGGCACTACAGTTGACCTAATGACATCCGTTCCGGGAGGTGAGAATGTCGTTAAAAAGAACATAGAAGAGTGGCTAAAATGCGACGCAAGTGAACCGGGATTTGAACGACTGACTGACGTAGAGATAACAAACAAACCAATGGGATTGAACAAAAACGAAGAATTACAGACTTAAAGGAATCTGCATTAAGATATAAGTCTGTAACTGTAATTGAGGATAAAATTAATTTAATTAAAAACGAAGAAGAAAGTGAAAGCTCAAAAGACAAATCGCCTGCCAGGATGACACACAAAAGTGCTTTGCAGCACGTAGACGGATTGCTTCAATATATAGCAGGAACAAGAGAACGACGCACATCTGTCAGAAAAACTTATGAAAACTCCGCAAATAATTGGGTCTCTATTGTATTATGTTGGTACTAGTGTATTACTACTATTCATAATATAAATTCCAAATTTAAATATTAGTTACATAATAGCTATTTATGTAATCATTGACGAACCGCATGATTTTTTGTAACGAATGTGATAATTGCGGGACGAGCGAAGTAATTTATGACCTCCATTTTCGTTACACCCTGTATATTATGCATTCCAGAAACTAAAGCATCAAATGAAGTCCTTAATTATACCTAGGAAAAACTGAAGTGTATAAAACAATGTGTAAAACACCGGAGTAAAGTGTATTAATCTATCTGGTGACAATTCGCCCTCAAGATTAACAAATCATTTTAGTCCCTAGTAATATAATATACTATTATTACTACAATTTCAGAAAAAATTATTTTTGATTGATTTAACTACTCGATAACAAAAAAACTTATTTTGGTATAAGTCGCATTACCACTGTCATAAAATATGTTAACCAAACAAAAGTGTTTAATCAAAAATCGGATTTTGATTAACTTTCTCTTTAAAATTCTCAACTTTTAAGATATTTAAATTTATAAATTAGCCGCCATGACAGCATTCAAGTAACAATTGTCAAAGAATAGATTCCCCCGTATTGATGCAAACGCGATTTCAACCAAAAGTTAATCGGTTAATTTTTCCTATAAACAATGATGCCCAACTAAATAAAAAAATTAGATCAAATAATTCATTTCTTTTATTTTTTTGCAATTAGAATTTTTATTCTAAAAAACAGATATCACCATATTGTTTACAACAATAAGTGTTGTGACATCTAGTGTCGTCTCGGGTTAACGTAACAAGTCCGAAAATGCATTCGCATCAATAAAAAACCAATTACAGTGGCATGTGAAAACAAATTATTTTGAACTCGAACCTTAGCCAAATCCACACAATAACCCTTCTGATGCAAAGATTTAAAATTGAACGGTTTTGACAAGTTTTTAAAATTTTTTATTTAGTGAAAAAATTTTAAGTTTGGAAAAATGTTTCTTTGGAAGTGGTGTAAGGTTTCAATTTAATTACAATATAAATGTCAGACGTTTTATACATGTAATACTGTGGATGTGACTAAAGTTACACTTTCATAACGGTCATTTTATTGACTCCTCGTTATTTATTTATTCGTATCTCTCGTTATAATTGAGTCAGTTAAACTGATTCATTTTTTTATTATTTTTATAGAAACAATTTCATTTCAACGAGAACAATATGAAAATATTTCAACATTAATAACTCCGGCAAAATTACCACATTCGCGTTCCTAAAATTACAATTTATCAGCGGAATACTTCGAATTACTGCGGTATGGTTTGTCCACATATACAGATTCCTCTGTCAATCAATTATTGTTTGTTTTACTAGTGAAATTGCTGAAATTTTTTAACATATTACCCATAATTAGTGGAGTTAATTATACGACGGTTTTAAAACCGAATATTTTAACATACCATTTTTTCACAAAGTAAAGATAACACAACAAACATATTTTGATAAAACTGTACGTGTTTATAATACCGGAGATATAGTTCGGATATGTTCGGATAGCCACAAGAACACTGTAAATAATGGTATTTTCAGTGTCTTTTGTTTAAATTATAATAAGTTACGGTAATCACGTGATCACAGTCAAAATTGACACTACAATTTGATTTTCTAAGTACCTTGTGTAATTGACGGTATAGGTAATACTGCCGCTCATAACACATTTGTACTTTATGTTGTTCAGCAAATACGATCTATAGTTTTTCAAAATCTTTTTGAAAATCAATAAAAGCCGCTGCAGATAAAGTTCTTTCCAACCGCATGTACCAGAATGTAAACGTGTTATTTTCGGAAACAATTATTAGAATGTAAATAGTTTCAATTCAGAGCATAAAAATCTAGCTTATTTTTACTCTTGAATTTCCAATAAAACCTAAAGAATGTGTGTTTACACCGTAGATAGCAGGATAGTTGGGCTATAATAACTACATAGTATAAGTTGAGTTTTTGAGATTGCATCAGTTTTGAGATGGGTAAATAACAGTTCATTTAACAAATACAGTGTTTTGCAAAAATCACATATACACAACATACAAAAACAAATATAGGTAAATATGATTTTCGATTCTCACAGTAAGCAAAGAATTACTCGTACAACCAAATTGTAAACGATTGTTAAAAAATCTATTTCATGCAACACACTTTAATGTTTATTAGATTAACCCTACCACGACTATGTCAAGCTGCGACAAGCATAAATTGTAGTAATTATTTTGTATTAATAAACACTTAGTGTTACTTAATGTAATTTCATACGTACTTTCAGCGTTAACATTCAAAACGTTAATCGTTTTATAACAAAACAAAAGCATTAATTACTAAAACAATTAGTTTTGAACAGGTGTAAAATGTAATATCAAAGTGATAGCGAAAGCTTGAAACTCTTTATTGACTTTCTCTGGTTTCGAATTTCGAGAGAAATAAATACACCTCTGTAAAATGACGCAGTTCAACGACGCTGTCGACGTGTTATAAATAGCAATGTTTACAATAAAAAAACAGAATAAATTGAAAATCGTTGAACTAGGAGATTGAGTTTTAGAATTCAATATCAGACATAATTTGCTTCTGACGCCACAACCCGCAACTGAATGGGTTTCAAGGAACTCTACTGTACACCGACGTCTTAAGCAATGTGATTATAAACGAGGGATTGTAAAAGATCTAGTAAGAACGTCTACGGTTGCCATGGCAGTACTTGGCTTTCAGATAACACGATTTGTCCTTATGCCTAAAGCTGAATATTTCATACAACCCTTCAAGGGGTCACCTAATTACTTTCTTAATGCAAAACTTTAATAAACAAAATTGAAAATAACAAGTCAATTAAGGTACTGTTTCTAGTAAGATTAATTATTAAGAAAAAAACTGAGGTTTAGTTTTATTAATTTCGGAATATAAATTACAAGTCAAAGTGTTTTTAAATCACAAATTCAATAATTTCTATAACGTGTTAAGTTAACGTCCAAAACAAAATTGAAAAATCCTTTTATTGACGTCAAATTGGTTTTTTCAGTAACTGTTAAAAATCAAGCAATTTGGCGTTTACTTACTAAAGGCATAAGTAGCGAACTTCTTTTAAATATGAAATAGAGGTTTTGTCAGTGATTTTACAAAGTTAAACTGTTAGAAATACAGCTACAAAAAGGTCAAATGGTGAAAATAGGATCGATCCTTCTTATAATTTAATTTTTTTATTTTCACTTAATCACAATTTACTTGATTTCTTTTTTAGTGTAATAAATTGGTAATGCCCTTTGAAAAATTATTATTTTCAATAATATATAAGAAATAATTTATTGTATTGTAAAATAAATATAGTCCTTGTGATTTAATCGTAACGGTAAATTTGAAAAAAATCATTGGCGTTTTATCCGATTTAATTTATTTGGAAATAGTTTTAATTTATTTTTGCGAAGAATGTTTAATTTAAACATTTATCTACTAGTCAAATTTTTTAATAAAAATTTTGGTATTAGTTGACTTGATTCCCAGGTGTTACTGTGAAAGCCGGATTTGCTTTCCATGAGTTTTTTTTTAATTATGTTGTCAACTTATCTCTTGACCATTTCCGACAAAGTTATGCTTTGCTTTTCTAATTTTTTTAACGTTTGCAGCATATTGCACAACTTAAAAAACACATATTTTAAAATAAGATCAATTTTTAACATGACCGCTTTCTGATGAGCATGACGCGTCTATAAATGTAATGTTATAACGTTGGTTGTCCATTTGAAACCACAAAATCCTTTTCGGTTAAAAATTTTGGTCCATGAATTTTTGGATACAGTCTGTCGGGTCTATTGCTCCGGTATACCCCATCCCCCTTTTGCAGATTCATTATCGTGCACGGTTTTAGATAAGGAAATTCAAAATCTTTCTTTAATAAAATCTTTTCTGAAACCTTTTTAATAGTTTTCGAAACAGTAGTTTGATGTACACCCACTTCAAAACCAAAAACCTTTTTAAAAAGCAGGATCCTAGAGATTTTTTAAAAACATTTTCATCTCTGTTACAACTGCCTCTCTAGTCTCGGTATGATTTCCTAGGAATATATTACCTCTCTGTTTTAATGTTATTACTTATCTAAAATAATTGACTTATCGATTTAATTTTCTATTCATCCTACGATCGTATATTTTTCTCGATATTCTAGCATAACTTATATAAATAGCCATTGCACACAATTTTAAAGTTAAGAAACAAATTCGAAGTTTCTTGGGCAACTTCGGTTAAACTACAGTATGAAGAAAATACTATACATAATTAATAAGTAGTGTAGTATTGATTTCTATATGCCGAAGTACATAAAACAAAGTACAGGGTGCGGCAGAGAGGACGGACTTTTTGAGATGGGTAGTACTCTCCCCCTCCGTCTACGAGAGTGGAGGGGAGTTCATAGCATTGTTCGTGTTTCAGTTGTTCCAGTTGTCGTCATGGAGCCTTGGACCGTGGAGCACCGCGTTTTCGCCTATGATTGTTTCGTCCAAAATAATGAGTCAGTCACCGTCGTACAGGGTGAGTTTCGTCGCCACTCTAACATTCATCGGGATAGAGCTGTTCCCTCTCGAAACACCATCCTTCGTTGGGTTGAATCACTTCGCAGGCGTGGAGAACTGATCAACAGAAGACCAAGAGAAGCTCCGCGAACAGTGTAAACTCCTGAAAATGTTGAAATCGTTTGACAAGCCTTTCTTCGCAGTCCGACTTGATCTGCCCGGAAACATGCTGCTGCACTTTGCCTCAGTGATCTCCGCTTTCTACGCGAACTTCCAAGAACGCCTCCAGCACTGTATCAACAATTTTGGCCACCACATGCCTGATGTGATTTTCCACACTTGGCTGTCTCAAATGCTATTTGCTTGCAAACCTGATTGCATCAATAAATTTTTTTTTTTTATTTTTATTACTGCAGATTTACACCTAGCCATGTGGCTAACAAGCAAATTTTATATAATGTTACAGTCATGAAATGGAAATCCACCCAGTGGCGGGCCCCAGTAAACTAAGCATTAAAACTAATTAGTAAGGTCTAGAGTTTTACATCTATTCATTCGTCTGGTAACCTGTTCGTTGTCTAAGAGATTGAGCGCCAACGTGTTTGGATGGTTGGATATCCTGTTGACGTAGATTGTGATGTGTCTACTAATTACATCCTTAATCCATGGAATATTAAGATCAGTGTGTAAGGTTAGGTTGGAGACGAACCATTCCGCGTTGGCTATTATGCGGAGGACTTTATTTTGAAACCTTTGTATAATTGTAGTATTAGAGGGCTTTGCACAACCCCACAATTGTATACCGTAAGTCCACACAGAAACTATCACTGTTTTGTACACTAATAATTTGTTGGTTAAGGATAATTTGGACCTTCGGCCAATTAACTAGTATATTCTCTTCAGTTTGATGTCCATTTCCTTTCTCTTTTCGGTGATATGGGTTTTCCACGTACCCCGCCTATCTAGGTGCATGCCAAGATATTTTGCTTCATTCTTGATTGGGATTTGGATGCCGTTTAGAGAAACTGGAGGAGCGGTACCACGCTTTGCCGTGAAAGTTATGGCTGTTAATTTGGCTTCGTTAATTTTGATGCGCCAGTTGTGAAGCCATGTTTCCAGGGTGTTAAGATAGTTTTGCAGTGTAGCTGAGGCATGAATGGGGTCGCTGTGAGAGACTAATAAAGCTGTGTCATCCGCGCATGTAGCAATAACTACCTGATCCTGGAGTGGGAGGTCAGCCGTGAAGAGGAGATATAAGACTGGCCCCATAACGCTGCCCTAAGGGACACCTGCTTTAATGTAATGAAGGCTGGATAAGCTGTGTGATTGTCTGACTTGGTAGAAAAGTTCTCTTAGATATGACTGGATAAGAAGGAAGTACTGATAGGGCAGTGACTGCTTAATCTTATACAATTTCCAGTGTGCCATCGTCTTTACGAAGTGGTGGAATAGGGTTTTTGGGGCATTTGAAATTCTTAGTAGCTTTCCATAGTGTGTATTCGTTATATGCGGAGGGCGAGAGATTGCTTATATAATCGTTGAAAGTTTCGTTTTTCCATTCTTGTAATGCCAGTTTTAGTTCTCGCGTTAACCGATTTAGTACGTTTTTGTCAGCAGGATGTCTAGTTCGTTGCCAGGTTTTTTTGGCTCTCCTCTTGTCAGCAAGCTTAGTTTTGATGTAATATGGATAGTTATCACTAGGTTCGATTTTTGAGTGAACGGTTGATGTAGAATAAAAGGCAGCATCATGTATGTTAGTTTTTAGTTAGTTTAGACTAACTTGAATTTCTATGTTGACGTTTAGGTAATCTTTAAATATTTCCCAATCCGTGTACCTATTGTATAAGGGAGGTTTCATTTGTTTGGTGTTGACTGAGGTGCTCAGTGTGACAATTATAGAAGAGTGGTCAGAGAAGAGATTGTAACAGTTTTCCACTTTGCAGTAGTTCGAGGATATGCCTTTGGTGACAAAGAAGTCCACAGCGTCGTGGATCTTATTTGGGTCAGAGGGCCAGTATGTGGGCTCACCAGTTGATAATTGGCTATAGTTGTTGGCCTGCATCGCTTTGAACAGTTCTCGTTCTTTTGTGGTGGTTAGCTGAGATCCCCAAACTGGATTTTTTGCATTATAGTCCCCACCTGCAATAAATTTATTTCCAAGTTTTTGGAAGAACCGTCCGTCCTCTCTGCCGCACCCAGTATAAAGCAATTGCTTCTAGTATTTAGTGTCACATCAATCACATAATGGAGTAAATGCTACAGTCTTCACTATTTAATTGAAGTGAAAGCTACAATGTTAAACATTTACTTAAAGTAATAGCAAATACTTTTTTAATCAAACCGCCGATAGTTTCGACCTTGGCAAATGACTACATTATTGTCAAAAATCCAAAAAAAAATGACAAAATTTGTCATTATTTTTGAGTTTTTAGCTTCGGCCATTCGTTTCTTCATTATTTAGTATAGATTCTTTATCAAAAATGTTGATCCAAATACTTGATTGATTTTTCGTTTACCCTTGAACTTTAAGCAGCTCAGTTCTTATAACCCCAACAATCAGCGACCAAACAAACTCTCATTGAACCAATTAATTCAGCGTAAACACATTAAATGGGTTTAATGAGTTTTGGTATGTCCATATGGAAGGATACCCCGCTCCACCAAAAAATTTGACGGTTGCTGCAATCTTAGAAAAAAATTCACCGATTCAGTTAGAAACCTTCCAAGATGCTAACAATCAACTTTCAGTCTTAGTTGGACATCACTAAGTTTCTGACTGAAGATATTTGCCAATCCATTCAGATCGATTATGGATATTAGGAAATAATAAGAAAAGCTTGCATACCAGTGGATGAAATTCTTTAATGGAAGAAGCTACGCAAAGCAAACCATTTCCAACATCTGTACTTTTTTGCTTGTCATTCATTAACAATCCACCATTGCAATACAATAGCATACAACTCCCCGATTTGTTTATTAAAACCCAAAAACCCAACAAATCGTTAAGAACTGCCGCGATACTGATTATTATTATTATTATTTATCTTGGTAAAATCATGAGAGGGAATCAGGTTATGCTTAAAATGAAGTGGGGTATTATGTTTTAAGTTATATAGGTCACCGAATTCTAAGTGAAGAACTTTTGCCACATTGTTGTGTCTTTCTGGGTGTACGGTTGGTGCCATGACATTACAGCCTGAGGTAATATGATGTATTGATTCTATGGCGTTTTGGCACATACGGTACTTGTCACTTATGTCCTTGCGGCCTACCACACTCCTTATATATGCTCGGGCTGCAACAACTTGGTTTTAGATAGAACATATGAAGCCGTCTTTTCCCCAGGGTTGGCGTTTGTTAAACACGTAAATGAATTTTCTTGGTTTATTTCGTCACTACTCAAATTTAATATGTATCATTTAGTGAGAGGTTTCTATTTTAGAATTTGGATCATTTCCTGGGGCGTAAGGGTGCTTTTCCGGACTAGATTATCCTTGCTTTTTAGATTCAGTACCTATCATCGACCCTACTTATTAAGTTATATAATAAAGATATCTTTTCTCAACAGATATTCTTAAACTTGGTGAGTATTCTTCTGGTAATAATATCTCGTACTTCTTTGTCTTAGATTTTTCGTATTTGAAGCATCCCCAAGTACGTATAAGCCGGTTCTCTCAAGGCGCATATTTTTGTATCATCCATCAATTTAATATAGGGTTCTTCTAAGATCTGCCCTTTCCTATAGTAGACAGTTGCACGTTTTTTAAGTCCAAACTGTATTTTAACTGCCTTACTGAAGTCCATAACTATCTCAAAAATACTTTAAAGTTTGTTTTTAGATCCTGTAATGAATTTCAAGTCGTCCATGTACACAAAACTCTCGTCCTTGTTAGATGATTTTATAACCATATGATGAACTGTTTAGTAAACTATTTAGCGGGTTTAAGGCAAGGCAGAACCATAGCGGGCATAGATCAAATATGTACGTCCATTGTACCTACTGTGTTATCTGGGTATATGTTTCTATACTTTACACAAATTAATGTTTGTCAAAAATCACTAGAAACAAATTATAATAAATGTTGGAAATTGTTGTCGTTTGCATTCAAGCACCTTGTTAAGCGTAACGAAACTCTTTCTAATATTGCTGTTTGCACTTCTTGCGAAGATAGTTTATGCGAACGTTTTTAATTCTTCACTCATCTACCGATGTATTGTAGCTTTCTTGTTCGATATATTCCCAAAGGTAGAAGTCCAAAGGTGTCAAACATGGATATCTTGTAGACCATTTATCTGCTTTATCTCATTAAACTGAGTTCTTGGGATACTTCCTAAGTGCAGTGGGCCGGAGCTACATCAGTTGATACCAACAGCTTCTTCGCAAGTTCAAAGGCATGTTATCAAGAAAATCTTACACCGCAACACGTAATAAATTTAGGCAACACTCCGCCATTAACACGTTATCATAAATCACGTAAGAGAACCTGTTATCAATTATAAGGTAAAACACGTTGAAACTTAACCTTACCTGACAATTTCATTCTCGAATCTCGTGAGGATTGGCCAAAGCCCATGGCATGATTATTATGCCTGTTAGAAATATTTTCACACAAAAACTTTACCCGTTCAAATAATTCTAAAATAATTCTCTTCCCCTTGATCTCACACAAATTAACTCTGTCGCCAAGATCTTGACGATGAAAATAATGTACTGACGTGAACCTTTAGTGTGTAAGTACTGTACTGAACGTCGACTGATCACAAAATAAAAATAAGGTGTTCAATTTAAAAATTTAAATTGTCTACATTTTCATTTATGCTGAATAGTATAAATTTAGAAATTGTTATTTATTTCAAAAAATAGCTACTATAAAGGGATCTTTAACTACAAGTTTAATTGGATTTCAACTTCCTATTTTTATCTCAAAAACAGTAACATATAGACATCCTATAATCTTAATTAAATATTCAGAATTATGATTTCATCTAAAAATTAAAAAATATACATAGTATTTAATTTGAAATAACAAAGCGAATAGCGACTTTTAGCATAGCCGAAAACGTGTGAAAATATTTTACATGAATAGGACGTAATCAATTATACCTTAATACATATTTTCAAATTTTTGTTTTAGCTAAAATAATTTTGTTACATTAAAGATATTTTTATACGAATATAAAAGTGTGTGTGTTTAAAACATACATACAAAAACCAGCATACATCGTATCAGCAACACTTTTCCAACCAACTACTTTAATATCAAATTGCTGCTACTTATCTTTAAGCTGCAATTTATTGATCCAAACAGATAAAATATTGGGTTTGTTGTTTTTCAAACTTCACCTTTATCTAGTTTATGCGTACGATCAACTTTTATTGAAAAAACACAGTTAACTGTGTGTTTTTATTGAGCATCAAACAATACATTTTTCATTATTGATGTTTTTATTCGCTTAGATATGACGTCACACCGCGTTCACTCGAGTGAGGGTTCAAATTTAATTCATATATATATATATATATATTATTTACATTAAAACCACTCAAAAAAACAACATTCCTAATCCTATTTTTAAACAAATTAAAAAGCATTTAATCTAGATAAGTTAAATATTATTGTCAAACTGGATCATGTTAACATAGAAACTAAAATAAACAATTTAAAAATTTTTACGTTTGTAAGTATTGAAATAATGTTTTATTACTTAAAAAAGATAAATATAGTCGAATTAAAAGTTTAGTACTGTACTCGTGTACACTTGGAATGTGGGGAAACCATTACATGCTTGTGGAATAATATACTATTGTTAGTTCCTCCTTTACAACATTGTAAAACAATAACGGAAAACATCCTTTGAAAGTAAATTTTGTATACAACAATTCGAACTATACATTTTCTCTTAAAGGGCACTTAAAGTAATAAGTATTACTACGTATTACAACTTTGATTAGTTCTCGACTTTAATAGCTTCACAACAATGTATCTCGTCTAAAATCGTTTTAAAACATTAAAAGTTAAATAAGTTTTTAAACAGATTATCAAAAAACAAAATACATTAAGACGTTTTTAATTTAGAATAAAAATTAAATCTTCTCAATTTATTAAATAACTGAAATGTATGGCAAGCCGTTTTGCTATTTGATTGTTAATTTTCTTTTCGCTTCCTTTTTTTCAAAACATTTACTAACTGCTTCTTTTATGTTTTATTTTCGTTTATGATATACATTATATAAACTTGTTCATTACGCCCTAGGGCCACAATAAGCGTTCATAATAATAACGATCTTTGGGAACATATTTAAAGAAATTCAGTAGGAGAAACAAGAAATTAAAATTGACGGCATATATTTAAATCATTTACGTCTTGCTAACGCTATCGTACTTATTAGTAGACTTAAATAAACTTAGAACAATGCTAGAAGAACTACAGCGTGTATAATCAACGGACGCGGACTTGAAATTAATGTCGGCCAAACAAAAATAGTAAAACCTGGTAAGGAGAACTAAACGGCGGAAATAACTAGAAGAGTGGGGTTAACTTGGCCGGCTTTCGAACAACTCCAATATTCAATGACTCCAATATGCTCATAAATTTGAAACAAAAGGTGTACAGAGCCTGTATATTACCAATCTCATCTTACGGATTAAAAACCGCCATATTAACACAAAAAAGTGCTAACATACTGAAAACAATACAAATAGCAATCGAATAAAGGATGCTGAGGATCAGTCAGAGAGACAGAGTGCCGAACGAACTAAACAAAGAACTAAAGTTGAGCACGTAGCAAGGCTAAATAACAACAAATGGTCGAAAAAATTAATCTAATGACGGCTCTCAGAGACAGGAGCATAAAAAGATGGCTGGACAATGTAAGAAGAACAGCAAGCACCCACTGGCAACAAACATCTCAAGACATGAATGCGTGGAAGAGATTAAAAGAGGGAATGGACAACAAATAGCTGAAGAAAAAGAAGAATGATTACGCCCGCTAATTCGTACTAATGCTGACAAAAATAAAAAGACAACAATTTAGAATTTTTTTATTGTAACAGTAAGTTTAATTTAAATCTTAACATAAATCAATAATTATGAGTTTGCACGTTTTGTGAATGAAGCCATATTCACATTACAGGAAGAGGACGCTTCACGTTTACCTTCTGTTACGTTGCCGCCAGCAATCGTTTCTGAAATTTTATTCTTAGACGCAATACTGTCTTATATGCATCCAGATGCAACTTGGTCACTCTTCCATTTTTCATGTCTTTTCTGCATAACCCAGATACTTTATAATTTTTTAAGGTATGCTCCCGAATGTCCGCCAACTGGTTGAGCCGTACACCTCCCACTTCGATAACATAATCCTCCCTTAATCCTTTCGGACACAGTGCTGCATATTTCCTATATATTTGCAAGTCACCCATTTGGTTTTTCTCAACAATAGTAAAGCTTTTTGGACCCCCACTCTTTGTGTATTCAATTTTACCACTACAACGACTCTTCGGTCGTCTACATCATCTACAGTTAATCTTATTAAATCATCCTTTCTTAGTCTGCTGAACGCTCCCATCACCAGAACAATAAGTACGCCATAATTAAATTCAATGTAAAATTTACGTGTTTACATACCTTTTCCAAAAGGTGTCTATTGTTTAAAGCATTCTTCAAAAATTTTGTAGACTTCTTTCAAAATTTCTTTGCCCATTTCATACATTGGGTTTTAATAATTTCTTTGAATTAAACAAAAAAAATTGTCATACATACAAAACAAAGAATGTACACAGACAAATCTGTCTTTATTCCCTTATTTTTAATTAATAGTCTGGTACTTACCGATATTTTTTAATGTCATTTTTATTTATTTATGTTTACATTTAAATTAGTAGTAACTACAAATTCATTATTTCCATTACTGATATTAGTGGAATCTTGCTAGTTGAAACCTTGTTTGCATTGAACCTACTGACAATGCTTAAAATTTGTTCTTCAAAAACATTAACAAAAAAGGTCTGAATTTGTCTAAGCTTTAAATCAACATTTACTCTAACTATTGTTAGTATAAATATTTTTCAGGAAACGGGTATAAAAATTCGAGATGGCAATTACACCCCACAACTCGAAAATAATCTCCAGCACTTTCTCTTAGCTATCAAATAATTTATTTTTTACGGCAAGTCAATACGATGAGTGGTTTCTAAGATACGGAACCTTACTTATTTGTCCACCCTGGGTCATTGTCACGGAAATCGTAGTAACTTCAAAATACAAACTCCGATTCAGGATTCAACAAGAACTCGATACCAACGACAGTCACGAAGCAACTAAAAATCTCGGCTCGCATCTTAACAATCTGTATGTGGAAGATCAATTAGCATTGTGTCAACATTTACGATAATTTGTGAAAGTAGCAAAATTAAATTGTTATTGTTTAATGTTTGAGAAACATTTTCTTTATGAATCATAAATTACTCTTAATTAAATAGTAAAAGCTAGTCGTAGAAACATAACATATTCAAAAAAAATTGTAATATAAAAATGTAAGAAGACTTAGGAGTTTTTCGAACACTCTCATTTAATATTCGTGAGATGAAATTTGCGACGTTTTAAGTAGCTGCTAGTACTTTTATTGCAGAATATGAAAAACGTGCATAAAATTCAAAATTTTACTTAACTTTTGTTTATTATCATTGCATGTATTTAAGTATTTAACGCGTTTCACCCAAATACTTTTGCTTCTGAAAACTGTAATTGAATTTCGATTAAGAAAAGTGTAAATACTGGTTTGAGACGTAGTTGATATAATAATCAATAACTTTTCTTTGATTTCAGTAACTAATAAAATTATTTTATTTCCTGTTTGTTGTTATTTTTGAAGATAATTGATTAATAACTTTCATCATTAGCATTTTTATGTAGAATAAAAGATTAATTTAAAAAGAACTCATTTATTTAAAAAGTCAAAAGTACACAAACTTGTTCTTGTTTAATTATTTTATTCTTTCAAAAGTGTAGGATTTTTAATACAGATTTATTTTTGTAGTAGGTAGGTAGGTATTTCTTTTTCATTTACTTACTTTTTAAAACATAGGCATCACACTGTACACTACACATGTAAAGTAAACTTATTCTTAAAGAATTTTAACCTGATAAGTTTGTGCAAAAAGAATATTGCGCTACAACACTCCTAGTTGTTAACCAAGCCTATGTCAAATTTTGACATGCTGTGGTGCTCTATAAAACAAAGAGATTCTTCCACTATTCCCTTTGTGATGTTGAAGTAATAAACGTTTTAATGCTACTGACTTTGTTAAAATTGTGATGGCCGTTACGTTGTGACAATGATGACCGTGTATACTATTGTAAGCAACATAAACAAGATGTCTGTTGTGATCACGATGGCGGTAAAAAAAAATCGTGGTGGCCCTTGTAAAAAACTTAGCCGCTCTGAACAAACGTCGAAAGTGGCAATTATGTATAAGGTAGGCGTTGAGAAAACGTTTGTATACACTTTTATAACTAAAAGTCCGTGACCGATTTGAACAACGTTGAAAATTATAAAAAAGTAGGAATTGTGAACATGTAGAACAGTGGCTGTTAACAACAGGACATAACAGAGTATAATGAATGTCTTGGCGATATTGCATGCATCATGACATTTTTTCTTATAGAAGATGATTATTTTATAATTTCATATGTTGTTTGAATAAAACTACACTAACTGGAACTTTTGAGGAGAATATCATAAAACATTTTAAAAAACATATAGACCGGTAGCTCTATCTATGGAAAATTGACTAATAATTATAATTATCGGGAACAAATCTGAAAATGTCACGAAATGAAACGCCAGTTTCCAAATTTACTTAAAAGAGCCACTTAGTTAAGGAGAGAAAGCAAATAGACCAAACCAAATTGTCTCTTGAAAATAAACTTCTTGTGTATCATCTTGACAATCAACAATATGGAAGTAGGTACAGTCAGTAAGTGAAAAATTGAGACACTAAAGTTTGGCAGGCTAAGAGAGTTAAATGTGTAGAACACATTAAAACAATTAATTAATTATTATTTATACAAAATGTGTAAAATCGATTAAAAAACACGCAGTTATGTATTACTTATATCGATTCTTTTTTTTCTATTGAATAGTGTAATCCAAAAAAATAACGTATTAATGAAATATAAATAAAATGAAATTGAATATTGTGTATTTTCCGGTTCGGCAAAGATACAGGCAATCCATTGTAACTGTAGAAAAAGTTGCACGTTGCGCAGGTAAGGTGTTGGAGTAGGGACCCGGTTGTACACTCAAAGGTAAAATGATTTCGTAACTGTTGGTTATTCCAGCATGAAACACTGGCGGTATAAGATATCAGCGTAGGTACACCGTAGATATTTAAAATATTGCTTCACATTCATTTATTCAATTTTAATTTTTATATGATTATAATGACGTCGTTTGCTAATTGTTATTAACATAATTATGCCTAAAAGATGTTAAGTTCGTAATGTGCGTTAACAATATAAATCTTATCTAATAATAAATAAATTATCTTTTATCTTTCTAATTTTAATTTAATAACTACACTTCCGGGTCAAAATTCATATCATTGGAATGTAAAACTTTCTTTTAAAATGACTAATTTAGAATACAAAAGCTTGGATGTACAAAACAAAATTAATTCTATTGTTAAGTAAATGTCTTTCTGATTGGTTAAAATTTAAATCTTAAATCCTCTGATTGGCTAACAAATTGTTAATATCTTTTGTTAACTAAAGATTATGCTTTACGCAACCGGGTAAAATGAGTATTAGTTGAACATTATCAGTTTACTTGCATAGCTAGGTCTATATATTTAGTTTTAAATTAAGAAAATGTCAAAGTTAGGACAGGGAAAAGCTATTAGTGCTCAAACTCGCGAAGTAGTGTTTAAAGTTTTTCAATATTTTAAAAAATTGCCAACAATGAAGTGAACATCATAGATGCTTCTGAGGTTGAGTTAAAAAGCCATTTATCAGCGGCTACAGGTGTTTCACAGAGTATGCTTTACAAAATTATCAAGGAAGGGAATGACGCACCAAATGATCCTGAAGCTGAAGAGGACGCCAATGTTTTTAAATCTCCAAAAGGAAGCGAAAGAAAAATTTCCAATTACTGACATACATGAAACAGAACTGCATCACATTAGGCGTATCATTTATAATTACCATAAAACAAACAACCAACGGGTAACTCTTAAGAATTTGTTACAAAAATTAAAAGAAGATTTAGATTATGTCGGTGGCAGGTCTTCACTACACAAAATTATTAAAAAATGGGGTTTAAATTTTCTTCGGCTGAAAATAATCGAAAATTATTACAAGAGAAGCCCGATATAAGACACTTAAGAATTGCTTTTTGAAAAAATTAAAATGTACCGCAATGACAATCGACCAATCATTTACATGGACGAAACTTACATCCATGGCAGCCATACAGTTTCAAAATCGTGGACCGACAAAACAAGAAATGGTTTATTTGGTAATATTTCTAAGGGACAACGATTAATTATGTTGCATGCAGGAGGGGATAGTCATGGTTTTGTGAAGAATGCACTATTAATTTTAAATCTGGAACCAAATCAGGAGATTATCATCATGAGATGAATTTCAATAATTACGAAAAATGGCTCACCGAAAAGCTGATACCAAATTTGCCAGAAAATCGGTGTTAGTGATTGACAACGCGCCATACCATAATGTCCAAATAAATCCAGCGCCCAATTCAAACAGCAGAAAACAAGTGATGATTGACTGGTTAACGCAAAACGATATTCCCGCATCATTGGATTTGACTAAAGCTGAACTTTATTTTTTAATAAAAACAACAAAAACAAACTTAAAAATTCAAAATAGACACAATAATGCAGGCAGCTGGTCATACTGTGTTAAGATTACCCCTTATCACCCCGAACTTAACCCAATCGAGATGATTTGGGCTACCGTAAAAATTTTGTAGCATCCCACAATGTAACTTTTAAGTTAGAAGATGCGAAAAAATTAGCGGAAGAAAAATTTGCCTCCATTACGGTAGAAGATTGGAACAAGGTGTGCGCTAACGTCAAGAAACTGGAAGACGAATATTACGAAAACGAAGTTTTTATGGACTTTGTTACAGAATCGTTAATTATTAATGTTGGAATTGAAACTGATAGTGATGATTTCGGGTTCAGTTGCAGCTCAGATGACGATTCTAATACTGCGTCGTTGTTACCCTGAATTGCCGCAAATTTAATTGTGTTCATTAAATATTTCTATTTTTTATTCGTTCAAAATTAGTATAAACTTAATGATTTATAGTTTAGGTATTCAAATCCAAAATAAAAGATCGCTCTGTATTTATTTTATTTATTATTGTATTTATTTGTTTATTTGTATTTACCTAATTATTATTATTGTAAAAGCATAATTTGTTAATAAAATGCTTGAATTTTTTTGTATATTGTGTACCTACTAACCAGAAAAGTAATAAATTATTGGTGTAATAATTAATATTTATCTTGCACCAATTTGTATTATATGCTAGTAATACCTACTTCTGCCCGGAGTGTACTATTGTCTGGTCACGCCTTGAAATTCTATAAACAGCTACATTTTTCCTGCGCGAGATTTCTTAAGTTACAATGGATTGCCTGTATTTAATTAAATCCAATTTATGTCATAGTGAATTTTGTTTATTGAATTAATAGCACAATTTCATACAACACAATAGTGATGTGTAAAATGTGCATGTCGGTACGATTACCGGTTAAGGTCAAGCTATAACGGTGCCTCAAGCAAAAAAAAACTTGCAAGAAACGCAAACTACTTTACCACCGTTGCATCCGTTAATAATGGAGGTACTACAAGGCAACCTGTTTGGACCAATCTTCTATCTCTTAGATATAGCAGATCTTTGGATAGACATAATGTAACAATTTCAACAGCGTCAACTGTCGATAAAAAATAACACTTTAAAATGAATGGAACAAAGTCACAACAATTGAAAAATGTTGACTTTTATGGCCGGTGCCCATGTTTGCTATTCTTCCAACAAGACTTACTTACCGCGGCTGGAAAAATCATAGTACAACTTAGGTAGTGAGATGCAACTAAATTGTACCCAAAGCGAACAAGGTAAAACATCTTGGTATACACCTAGATAATAGAGTATAACGTGGAGAGCCTACGTATGGAATGAGAGGTTTGACAAACACCCTCAAACTCCCACATTGCCATTATAGAAAGTTTTCAAGTTCTTCTTGCCATAGTAGATGATCCGGTTTGTTTATTTATTCGTATGGTACATTTTTAATATTGTACAGTGATATAAGTGTTATGAATAGTGCCCCAGAAGAGCAGTATCAGTACATTGCATTTGTGTTTCAGTCGCATTTAACCCAAACAATTCTGTCTAAAACACTTTTACGATACATAATTATTATTTATTTTGTTTTATTATCTTGTGATGTAAGTGTAATGTATGGTGCCCCAGAAGATCAATGAAAACCTGAATAGTGTGGCGACAAAACCGTGTGAAATTGTGGATTGGTTCGTTTTGGCAAAGCATTTGCTTAAAGGTTTAGGAAAAACCACTAAAACCTAAACATGCCAACCCTTACCCACCTTAGTATTCATATGTAATAATATTAATTAAGTGTGTAAACATTATAGAAAGTAAATAAGAACATAAGTAAAATGTGTGTCTAACGACATCTCGTGTAATATGGGCACGTATAAATAGTATAAACTAAAAAATGCCAACAGTTAACTGTAACGACTGTGAACGTTTAAAGTGCATTATCGTTATCAGAAGCAATAACTTTAAATGCCTAAACATGCGTGTCAATAGCAAACAGTAGCACACAAGCAACGAAAGAACATCGTTGATGTCAACGATGTCGTTAGACACACATTTTACTTATGTTCATTGCTCCACGAGAGTTTAAAAGACCAACCGCCTTCTTGTACAGTTGTATACCGCACTTAAGTATACACCTCTGATGAGCTCATAATAAGAACTGTACAAGAAATACTTGGTTTACTATCGACACGCATGTTTAGGCATTTAAAGTTATCGCTCCTGATAACGATAATGCACTTTAAACGTTCACAGTCGTTCTTAGTAAATAAGAAAATAAATTATAACAACATAGCCATTGCATGACGACATATAATGGACCGGTCTAAGCGCCAGTCACGACAATGACGAAAAAAATAGTAGGTTAAAGAAACAGCAAAGAAAATAATAAAAAAACTGATAATCAGGACCAACATAGACATTTACCAAGATTTAGAGTACCCGCCGTGGGCGCTTAACCTACTAGACAGCTTCCAGCATACCAAAAAAATAAAACAAAGGACGCCACTAGACTTGGTTCATATTTAGAAGATACGTAATTAAAATTTATAGTTAACAGTATTCCCAGAATCGACTTTAAAAAAGGAGAAAATTTCTTATTTTTGTTTTCTCAGAAAATTTCACCTTTGGTGATTGGCCCTGCTTGTTTTGAATCCCTCAAATTTCATTCCAATTTTCATTTTGCCTAACCAACTTTTAATGATGTTTGCTCGATGTGGACGTACGTTATCATCTATCATTATTAATTGTTCTCCAACTGCTGTAGCGTACGGAGGAACAGTGGGTTGCAGAATATCATCTAGGTACCTTTGGGCTGTAGAGAACCATAAAATAAAGATCATTATGGTATCCGCTACCCGAACAGACAGTGGATTATTTCTGGTTCCGCATTTACGCCAAAATAAAAAACGCCTATTAGCTCATCAGTAAACAAAATTCGTGTCCAGTTGTTATGATCCCAATGGGCATGCTTCTCTGCCTACAACGTTTGGGCTCTTTCGTAATTTGCAATAAGTGGAAAACATACTAGCGGTCTTCAAGCATATAAATCTTCCGCCACATAATTTGTGTGCCTACCAGCATTTCAGTAGCAGCAACAACACCAGCACTTCAAAGCTAGGTTGCACTAACAATTCAATTTCTGCTGGCCAATTGCGAAAAATAACGATCATTTCTTGCGGTTGTTGATGCTGGCCGACTTTACTCTTGTATTCGCCGGTTTCCAAATAGCGATGCCAAAGTCTACAAATCATACTTTGACTCACTCCAAACACTACAACAAGTGCTAATCGCTTTTCAAGCATTTGACTAGATCATGACGTTCTTCTATTCTTAATTAAAATAGAAAAAGATTCATTTGCCACTGAGAGTTTGCTGAAGCGCGCTTTTATCCACTACAACGACGCGACGGTCACATTAGAACTTGCATATACAATTGAAAACACCTGCAAGCATTCGGTATAATGTTGTATTTACGTTATTAAAATATAAGAAGTTTTGCTTTTAACTTCATGTTCTTTTATTTGATTTTTGTAAATTATCTGTTAATTGTATTGAGCAGTGTAGTTTTAATTGAATATTTAATATTACGATAACAACTTATCACTTTTGATAACAATATTGCAGTTTAAACATTCAATTGCCGTTTATCACAAATTTAAACTGTTCTTTTCTATCTACAGGACAACCCATCTAATTGGCCAACAGATACAAATAAAATCCCCGATTTGCTCGACTTTTTTGTTCTTCGAGGTATAGCATCTAATTATATCACTATAGAAGCATCATGGGACTTATCCACTGATCATTCACCTATAATCACCACACTTAGTACTCATATAATAAACCGTCCTAATATTCCAAAGTTAATACCCTCAAAAACGAACTGGTATATATTCAAAAACTATATACAAAATAATCTAAACTTGAATATTCGCTTACAACAAGCGGAAGATGTTGATAATGCAGTACATTACCTCACCCAAACCATACAAGCAGCAGCACATTTAGCCACTACCCCGGAAAAACTGGGACAGAAAACAGAGAATAACATACCTGTGCATATAAAATACCTTGTAGCTCAGAAAAGAAGAGCATGATGTGTATGGCAAAGAAGTCATAACCCTATGGACAAAAAAGTATATAATAGATTAACACGCCAACTAAAAACACTGCTACACGAAATCAGAAACACTACGTTTAAATCGTACATTACCAACTTATCAGCAGACGACCACAGCATTTGGAAAGCCACCAAATCTTTTAAGAAACCGATACATCACATTCCACCTTTGGTTACGCCACTGCCTTTAAGGCTGAGAAGCGGTTGTTCGCCCCGGCCTTATTGTCACTTAAATAGTTCAATTACATTTTGACTACGTAAGTATTAGCATAATTTAAGCAGAGGTTACGTAAAACCGTTGTGTATTGGTGCTTGCAATGTAAACATAACTAAAAGTATTTATCAAAATATCATTTGCTTAATTGCTAGTGGCCTTTCATTAAAACAAAAGTGAGGTGCTCGGCACCTATGCGTAAGTAGTACCTCCCAGGTAAAAGTGAACCAGCCCAACTACGAATAGCGTCACCAACCTTTAATGAAAAACGACGGAAGCTGGGGAAAAACAGAGCAAGAAAAGGCCACCACGTTTGCCAAACATCTTTCACAAGTCTTTAGCGCATCTGAACATAATAACAACAATGACGATAACGACATTACTAACTCCTTGTTCACTCCTTGTCCGATGATACTGCCGATTAAATTCTTTAGGCCAAACGAAGTTAAAAGGATGATATCAAGATGTAACAACCACAAAGCACCTGGTTTCGATCTGATTACTGGCCAGATATTAAAACAACTGCTCAGAAAAGGACTAGTATTGTTAACTATAATTTATAATAGTATTGTCAGGCTAACATACTTCCCGATTACTTGGAAATTTGCACAAATAATTCTGATCAACAAGTCAAATAAACCTCCAAACAGAGTCACTTCATACACAGTAAACTTATAGGCCAGTTTACTCCGGATTATGTAAAAATTCTTGAAAGGCTTCTACTTAAACGAATCTTTGAAGATACGGATATACAGACATTAATATCACCTCATTAATTTGGTTTGCGCAAAAGTCACTCAACAATACAATAATGTCATCGAATTGTCACAACCATTCTCACAAGCCTTGAAGAGAAAAAGCTATGTACAGCAGCATTCTTAGATATCGAACAAGCTTTCGATCGAGTTTCGCACGACGGATTATTATACAAACTTAAATCTTTCCTTCCTACACCTTACTACCTTGTCATAAAATCCTACGTTACCGACAGGTATTTTCAAATACAATTAATACAGTAACCTCAAATTATTATTCCATAAGCTCAGGGGTCCCTCAAGGTGGTCTTCTTGGTCCACTCCTTTATCTAATATTCACGGCTGACATTCCAACTATAAATACTACTACAGTCGCCACGTTCGCAATCACAGCTGTCAACAGAAAATAAATTACTTCTGAACAAATGCATCACAAAACCTATCTGGACGTATGGGGTTCAGCTTTGGAGATGTGCAAAACCACCAAATAGTAAAATTATACAGAGATTCTCAATGCACCATGGTACGCCAGTAATAAAACCCTACACAATGACTCTGGAATATTGCTTGTACAAGAAGAAATTACCCGACTTACTAAGAAATACTTTGAACGACTCCCTTATCATCACAATGAAGAAGCTAGGCAACTATACATCCAACCTGAAATCACAAGAAGACTTAAAAAGCAATGGCCTACAGATATATTAATTCAGTAACAATCAATTGTAAAATACTGGATAGCATCTCCCCTCATGTATTGTACCACAAGCACATTTACTTATAGCTGTCACTAGCAGGTTGTAAATAATATCTAAAAAAAAAATGCCCTTACAGTTAACTATTGGCATTTCTTTGTTTATACTATTTTTACGTGTTCTTTATACACGAATGTCGTAAGACACGCATTTCACTTATGTAGTTTTGATGTTAAGGATATCCATAATATTTTAGAAAAATGATCTTACTTTAGAACAATATTTTGACTTTGTTAAACACAATTATTTCTTTCAACAATCATTAACTGTCAAAAACGAAGATAAAACAAACAGACTCTGGATTTGTACATTAATTTTATTTTAAAATACAATAAATAAGCAAACGCCACCAAATTATTATCCCGACAACTAAAAACGTACATCTTAAATAAGGTAGTAATTATAATAATATTTTACTTCTATTACTTCCAACATTATCACTAATTTAATTCAATATTCTGAAAAATGTCATGACATCGTAGAAACTTAAGCTAGAAACATATTTGTCGTACGTGCTTTGTTGTGTTGTATTGCAACAGGTCGTAGTATGCATCAGGCGAGCGGTTTTTGTATCAGGGTCAATGTATACCGTGCACATCTACCATGATCAGGTAGATACCATGTGACACTATCATCACAGAGTGTCAGACAAGTGTACACGCTTCGTTGGATAATGTGATAATTAAATACAAAATTCGAAGTAATTTTAATTGAACATGTACAAAGAAATATTTGTATAGCATTCAGTTCCTGGAATACCGGAACCATACAATGCGACAGGAAGCATGGGAAGAAATAACCAGGGAAACGCAAATACAAATACAAATAAAATTCAAAAAATCAATAAGGTCATGCAAATTGCCGCTGCCGCACATTCTTTAATTTCCTCTTCAAAGTATTTTGATGAGCCTGAGGTCATGTTGTCAAACACGTATCAGTTAAAAGTATCCAACTGAGAAGCTTAGGTATGCATTTTAAGAGGAATTTTCGTTAAGGTACAAGATAAACTTAAAAGATGAAAGCTGAAAATAATAAAAAAATTTATTTATACTACGAGTAAACTGTAATTTAAATTATTATTTCTTGATTAAACCTTGTGCTATCGTAACACTACTTTTCAGGGCCCTAAGGTATTTTCTCTTAAATCGGCACAATTTTGTTGTAAAAATGAAAGTAGAGATAGTTACACAGTATACATCTTTAGTGAACCAAAGAATGTTATTTTAATTCTAATTGTAATTTATCTTCTGGAATTCGTGGATTAATAACATATTTTGACATTTTTGGTCCCTTTGTTACATTTTTTTTCTAACCAGTTGGGAAAACAATTTTAACAAAACTCTTAATTGACCGTTTATTTAAAACATACCTCTATTAAAATTATTCTTTAACAAACTAAAACCGAAACTGAAAATAGTAATAATTTTATTATATAAAGATGTAAGTAATTTATAAAATTATTTATTAGGTTTAATCCTTCTTAAATGGAGACGGGATGTAAAGAAACACTTATTACCTGTTTCAATTTTCAGCGATGTTTCGGATGCATTTTTTTTATTATTGAGCTTCCTCAGGCTTTAATTCTTTACATCCCGTCTCCATTTAAGAAGGATTAAACCTAACAAATAATTAAAAAAATTTAGGAGGAATAAAATTAATCATTGTAATTTATAAAATATGATAATTAACCAGTTGACGTTGACGTCAAACTTTGTTACGTATTTATTTCTAACTTCTTCACAATATAAAAATAAAAGCCATTTCTCACAAAACGCGTGGTGTTGATTGTTTCTAATATACTCAAGCTGTTCTCGAGAGTGGAGCAAGTCATTCTGTATTTCTTCTAAATGAATCCATCGTGAAAGTAAGAAACTACGTCGTAATAGAAACGAAAACAAATATAATAAAAGAAAATGAATTTAACGGTTTTCTAGAGTGGGTATAAATATTTAAGAGCGTCACGTTTATGCTTTCATTGCGTGAATTAATTAATGCGGTTCTTTGCCGTTTTGTAAAACTATAAGAACTCAATTTGCAATTTATGACTCAAGAACAAATACTGAAAATGTGCCCATAATTATTAACCAGTAATTGTATAACTCGTTTTATTTTATAATGAAGTGAATAATTCAATTAAAATTGTAATGTGGGTTCAAACAAAAACACTCCGGCCCGTCGGTTATGTTTAAATTTTAGATCTTTTACGTGAGATTACGAAGATTTATGTGCTTTTTGATGTAAAATGTATATATCAGTGTCGCGTAAACAAAAATAAGCTTAAACTAAAAACAAAAATTTGTTTAAAACTCTATTTCATTTAAACTTAATGTATCCGCTAGGTACCTTAGGAATGTATTGTATATTTTCAATGCGTCTTTATAAAACCATTAACTTGATAGTTCATATACGCTGTGTTCAATTTCAAAGTTACTGCGCACTGTAAAATTGCAAAACTCTACATAATTCATTGAGACACATGCTTTTTTGTCTGTACAGTTTGAATATGATGTACCCTCCAGTAGGATATATAGTTGACAGCACGCATTTCTACAATAGTGAACTCCTGAAGAGTCCCAAAAGGACGAAACAGCTGTCGAGTGATTCTTAGTGTTTGTTTGCTATTGTACAACTTCTTGCGAATTTACAGCAGGCGATTCGAGATTTTTTTTTTGCTAACCCTTATGTTGGCTATAATTATCGAAGGATCGACTTATGTAACTACTTTTACAATACCTGTCGACAAACTTGCTTAATGCTTTTTTGTTTTGGGGGTGGGTCACAGTTGGTTTTTAAACGCCACAATTGTAGATCAAAAATAAAGAAAATACATATAATGTTTTTCTCATGTTTAAATAAAAGAGTGCTTTTATCAATGTTAACCACTGGTGAAGTTATCATAGAATGATATTTTTCATTATTCAAAATTGTAGCCAGGGAGAGAATTAAGACTCATGGATCCCTTATGGATGGTGCAGCGAATTTGTGAAGTAAAGAAATTCTAGTTACGGTAGAAGCACCTTGCATCTTCCAAAAGGCGTCTAAAAGAAATAGTATAAATAAAACCATTTCCGAAGAACTTTAAATATCAAGACAACTTTACTCTTCTCTCTTAAAACAAAAATCGAAATATCTCAGAGAATTCACTAATATTTTGCGGGTTTTAAATTAAAAAATAAACACATTAAAAACATCCAAACACTCTATATTAACATTGGAATAGGAGTCAAAATAAAATTTATTATGTCGAGCACTATTAGATAGCTGATCTCAACTTATAATTTACTTCTGACTAAGATCTATGATAGATTTGAAAAATTTTGCAAATCTTAGTTCACATTATCTTAATTTTAAAACATAAATTTTGTGCTTTTTAGTATTTTGTTCGGTTAGAATATTAAAAGTTTTTCTTAAAAGTGTTTCCAAAAAAATTTATACATGTTTTTTACATTTTTAATTGGCACATTTTTTAAACTTCTTTAAGAAGCCAAAGCTGTGCAATGTTGTAAAGACTCAAAAACGGAAATTTGTAGATATCCTTCACAGTTTTTGATCAATCATCAAATGCGCAAAAACGTCTATTGTTCTTATAGATTAATATAACATTGACTTTTCAAAATGCATAGGATTTTAAAAATGTTGGTGTTATTTTTATTAAAACTTATAGAAAATAATTTTGTAGCACACGAATGAATGTTAAAAAATTCCCCCAAAAAAATTAATTGCAATATCTTAGTTTTTTCATACCGAAAAGTTTTTAAAACGCTTAAAACGTAGCAAAATTAAATCATAATATGCGAATAGATGGAAGCAAAGGGTTGAAAAACGTGTTAAGCATTAACACAAACGCGTTACATTGCTTCTATCACTCATTTTTTGTAATTGCGAGAGTTGCTTAAAGTCCTATACTAGTTTTCATTTAGTTCTTTTAATACTGGCGATAGTATTGGCTTTAAAAAAATTATGATGCACTTAAAAGAAATTTGTTCAAGGTCCTTAACAAAACCATAATGTTTAGAAAACATAGTAGTGTTAGTTCATTTGTATTTGTATTTAATATTACTTCATTGTAGTTCTCCTCTATTCGACAAATTGTTCCTTTGTCCTTGGAATTTAGACAATTTCGGATTACAGGTTTTAGGTTTCACAAATTGCAAGAAGGTTTTTTTTCTATTGAGTCCCGGGTGTGAAAGTAGTATGGCCAATTCGTATTTTGTCCATATTAGTGAAATGTATAATTTGTTTTGTCTAGTGGAAATATCAAATCGAAATCAAAATTAAATTTTATTGTTCTTATATAATTAAACAAAGGATTCGTTTTCTATATTTCAATACAATTCCTTAAACCTATCCAACTGTTCCCCTTATTTCCCTCTCCCTATTGTTTAATTATTTTCCTTTCTTTCCGTTCCATCCTTCTCTTTCTTTCCACTACCTTCTTCATTCATTGTATCCCTTCCCCCTTTCCCCTAATAACCTCTTCCAATCCATTTGCTCTGGTCTCAGCTTTTCACATTTTTCCATCATATGTTCATTCTCCCACTCTCCCCACACAATCTACATACCCTCTCTTCATCCCTCTTCCAGTACTTGTTTTCCTGTTCTTAGTTTCCTGTCCTAAACCTTGCTATTAACCTTTTTCTTCTAACCCTTTCCCCGATGTCAAGTACTTCGATGTTTCTTCCATGATTATTTCCTTGTATTTTCCGTTATATTTCCCTTCTTCTATTTTTGTTCTTCTTTCCTGTTCTTGTGTATCCTTATCCTGTCTTATTATCTCCTCTACTAAACTTCTTCCCTCCCTTCTTATTCTCTTTATCTCTTTTCTCGCGTAACTACCTCTTTGATAATATTTCTTTCTTGACTCTTTTTCCTTCCTGTTTTCCATTCCTTCTTCATACTTCATCGCTCTCTTTCCTGTTTGTATTGTTATCTTTTCTAGTTTTATCTCTTCTTCCACAATATAGCCCGGTGTCTCCTTTTCCAGTCCCAATGTTCACTTCCAATATTTTTTTGAATCTTCTCTAGTTCCTCCCATTCCTTCCATCTTCAAATCTCTGCTCCATACATTATAACGCTTTTACTCTTCTCTCAAAACCCATTTTCTTTTCTGTATTTGTCTACACTCTCAATATCTTCCTCTCCCCACCACTATTTCACCTCCATTCGTCTTCCTTTTCTCTTTTAAAATCTATTATTTTGTTTTCGGTACATTTAATTGAAGTTTTCTTTTTTCTAAGAACCTTTTATTACTTTGATCATATTTTTCATCTCTTCTTCGTTTTTCGCTAAGGCGACAATATCGTCGGCATATGCCAACACCCATACCTTTTTCCTCCCTATTACAATCCCCCCACCTGACGTTTTTCCAATTCCTCTTCTAAATCGCTTAAATAGACTGCGAACAGACACAGACTTAACGGGCATCCCCGCTTTAGTCCCTTGTCCGTTGAAAATTCTCCTCCTAACCTTTTCCCCACTTTCGATCTACATATTGTCTCCTCGTAAACCTCCTCTATTGCGTCTTTTATGTCGTTTTTATGCCCATTTCCCACATTTTTTCCATAGTGTTTTTCTGTCCACGTTATCGAATATTGCTTTTATGTTCATAAACAAACCCCACACTATCCCCTTTTTTATTCCTATCTGGTTTTTCAATTTCTTTTCATTTCATTCATAGCAATAAAAAATAAGATTGGACTTGTTGAAAGACGTTTTTTTTGTTGAGTTGACAACGTCCGGCGATGCCTCGTCACCTGACAACGCCCGAGATTGCTTAAATCGCTAATATTCGAGTTATATTCAAAGCTGTATTGTATTATCACACACGAAAATAAATCAATAATTTTATATTGATTTTTAGGCAAGGAAAAGTGTATGAATAAATTTTTCGAATTACTTGAAATCATCATCATCTACGACAAAAACAAAACAGCAAAACAACAAATCAAAAGAATATGTCAAAAGTTTGTACGTTTGTAAGATAAAGCATGGAAGATTTCGAAATTCCTGAAAACATTCTAGAGCCAGCGAACACGGGAAGACTGAATTTACTGCTACTACAGCTGCGATCCTGTTTGGAATTAAAGGAAAGAGACAAAATCGACAAGTATAGTGATTTAATAAGATTTATCAAAAAAAAAAGAATGTTGGTTATATAGCCAAAAAGTCCAAAGTGTTCACAAGAGAGCAGGTGGATGAATTTGTGTGTACAGCTCCAGACGAGGCGTTTTTGATGGTGAAACTAGCTTTTTTGGTTGGAATTAGCGGCGCTTGTAGGAACTTCGAGTTGGTGGCGATGTTTGTGGACGATGTTGAGATTTTAGAGAGTAAGATTATATTCACTATTCCTGACTCAAAAACACACAAGAAAAGATTGTTTACCATTATATCTCAGAGTAATATTAAACCAGTGATGCTATTTAAGAAATATCCAGCATTACGTCTTCCACATGTCATCACTAGAAGACTGTTTCTCTCATATAGACATGGAAAGTGCACGATTTACCCTTGTGGTATTCAATTCCTCTCTAAAGTACCTCAAAAAGTGGCTACATTCCATAATCTTAAAAATACAGATTTGTATCCTGGCCATTGTATGAGACGATCTGCAGCAACTTTTCTTGTTAACGGCGGTGGAGACATTTTAAATTTGCATAACTGGGTGGATGAAAGTCAAGCAACATTGCCAGAGGGTATTTAGAAAAAAACCTTGACATTGCGCAGAAGATGTAGGTCGGGAGCGTTTCAATAACCAATGTGTTAAACACGGAAAAATCATTTAAATGCTCAACATCTGCAGATGCTAAAGAAACTGAAGATGTGGCGATCAAAAACACCAATGGCATATTTTTCACGTTTAATTACGATAAAATAGATTATTCATGTTGAAAAGTAAATAAATTTGTATTGTTGTATGGTTAATATATTATGAATTTGTATCGAACGTATTAACTTTGTATCTAACGAATTATGACTTGTACTATTATGGCCCCTTTAATTATCACCGAAAATGTAGCATTAACTGCACTTAATAGATGATGATACGGTTATAAAATTTGTAAACACGAATTACGTTTAACGTGCATTAACAAATTAAGTAAACGTCGTTTACGTTAGTAACTTTAGTTAGTACCAAATGCAAATAACTAAGGTTGTAATTTTGATAAACACAAAGGTGCGCATTGGACATGCGGTCATGTATAAATTGCTTCAATTATTGATAAATTTTCTTATTTAGTTATTTTTGTTCTTTTTGGCTCATGTGAAGAAGAGGAATGTATTAAAGTAATCAAAACAAGTAATAAATTGCTGTTATCATTTAATAATTTAAGAGAATTACGGATTTCAAATGCTGGTCATTATTTTAAATAAAGTAATCTTTTCAATTAATTAATATTTTGTATAAAGCATTTTATGGCAAACTTAGGACACATATTTCAATTTCAATCTTCCCATATATTTATAGTTCTAGCAAACGTAAGGTATTTTGAAAATTTGACATAGGCATTTACTATGTTAAATTAAAAATTAATGTATATCTTTTTTCTGAAACAATTCGGTCACAATATCTTGTCAGTTGAATAGATAAAATTGAACAAATTGATGGGTTAATAATGAGTATTCAAAGCATATTGAACCTACTAAAAAAAATCAGTAAAACAAGTTATTTTTAGGTTAATTTATAAATTTTTATCAATTAACCAAATTAATTTTTATTTAATAACCGGCCCCCCGTGGACAAATTCGTTAATTTGTTGCCTAATAATATTTTTGCTCCCTAACCTGAGTCCGATTTCGATTGCAGTATTTTTTAATTAACTTTATTATTAATATTGTAAACAATTTCTAAAGCGAATTTACAATTTCCAAATACATTAACACATTTTAAACAGTTGTATTAATAATAACATCAATATTAATTTTATTAATAAAAAAAGTTACCGCAATCGGAATCGAACCCGGAGTTTTGTCGAAAATCATAAAATGTTTACTGTTTTTTTTTTTTATTAAAATACGCTTTAAACAATATGTAATAAAATATATTTTGCTCAAATTGTGCCAGAAAAAGGTATGCATTAATTTTGAATTTTAACTTTTCCGTGGGACACACGACGGTATATTACATATAAAAAAATTAATTGTTCAAGATATAAAAACAATTGAGGATTAAAGTACAAGTAACCTAAGCACGAATTTGACATCCAAAACCAGTTGCAAACGAGTTAAGTAACGAATGAGTACTTTTTTTCTATTTTATCATTTTTATTTTTTTACCTCACAAACACTCAAATGACTTATTCTAAACATAAATTAATTACAGCTTAGTACCAGTCAGTACTATTCTCTTGATTTATCAATTCATTATAACTGTAGATACAGTAATCCCACATGAATTTTGATAATCCAGATCTACGATTCAGGCAATAATAGCTATTATTTAGCTTGACACGGATTTAAATTAAAACTATCCTATTATTTATGTCCAAAAAAAAGAAAAGTTATTGAAATTAAATAAGGTATCATTATGCATCGAAAAAACTGACTATAACGTTATTTATAGTAAAAGTTATCAAAACCAAAAACAATATTATAATATTCTTGATTCAAGTAATCTAGAAGATAAATTAGAGCACTTCACTGCGATAGTACTTCAAACTTTAAGTGACGTAAAGTCAGAATAGAATTTAATTCAAATTTCTTGGAAGAAAATCATTCATAATTTGGAGACAATTTTTAAAAGCTTTTAAAATTTTAGTGTTGATATAACAAAACCGTTTTAATTAGATTAAGTTTGTGCGTAGTAAACTTCGACTAAGTTTTATCCTGACTCAGTCAATATATTAACGATCTTATCAAGTAATTACATTTATCTATTGCATAAAGTATTTAATGAAATCGATTCAAGAAAATAAAAAACATACAAAAGCGCCGATAAAATTTAGCAACTAAATGTGATTTGGTAACAAGACCAAAATAATGCAGTTTTTAAAGTTCAATAAATTCATCAAACAAGTACCTATGTTTATTTAGAAATCACACTTTAGATTAGAAAAGTTATCGATTAATAGTCTTTAGTCATATACAGAGTGGTCCGGATTTCAATTAAATATTTTGAATAAAATGTTATGTAAGCAAAAATCTTCCGATTGATTTTGAAGATGCACAAAAAAAGGAATTTATCGAAAATCTTGATAGCGGTCTTATTAAGTAAAATTTTAAAAAATTCATTTATGATTTTTATTGTATTTTACGTTTGTTATACATCGCCATGCTTAGAATTAATATTCGAGATTTCGTCTGTCTTGGATTGTTATCATCCTTGTTTTTTAAATACGAACCTGCTTATTTTATTCCATAATTTTGTAGTCCTTGCTTTTAGAAAATCACTTGGCTATTTTGTTCATTTATTTAAAAGTACATTTAAGATGGTAAAATAACTAATTTGAACAAAGTTCCATTGTCTGTAAAAATTGGAAAACATTCAGAAAATGTATTAACATACGATTATTATGAACGATTTTTTTGCTATTTTCTATGACATTGAAAATGATGGTACTAACCCAAGTCCTTAATTCTAAAAATAAACTTAAATAGAATGCGTCAATTAAAAGTTTCTGAGTTATGTATTATAAAGTAAGCACAACATACTTCAAGTACATAATTAATGTATTAATAAGTAAGACGTCGTCCGCGCCATGTGTTCATGCTGTAAAAATACTGAAAGCTACCAGTTTCTTTTTATATGTGGGCGTGAAAATGAGTTGTTATTTAAATAAAATAGTTATTATGTTATTTATAATAGTGCCAATTGGACTAAGTAATATTAACAATGTTCTACCAGATGTTGACCTTTCGCACGGTACAGATTTTGTAATTGTATACCCGCTAATCAGTGACGCAGTTCGACGTCGACGACGCGATATAAATAGCAATATTTACTACGAAGAAGCAAACGAAATGAAAATTGTTGAATTAGGCGATTGGGTCGTGGAACTCGGCAACACTAATTTACTTTTGGCACCGGACTTAAAAATAGAGTGGATTTCGGAAAATTCAACAACAAAACAACCTGTTAAAGAATGCGATTATAAACACGGTTTCGTAAGAGGTTTAGAAAACACATCTTCTGCCGCATTGTCCATATGTGAAAGTGAAATAATAGGTTCAATTTTAATGCAAGGAGTTACTTATTCGATCGAACCAATTGATATAAAACCAAATTCCCATATAATTTACAAAAATAAAATTTTTAAATCGTCGAAAAAACGGAAGAGGAGTTTGGTCACCATTGGGGAGTTTAATAGTTCAATACACAAATGGGAATATTTTAATTTAACCGGTGATACAATCGAGATTGATGGTCCAGGATTTGAAGAATCAAATGAAACCGATAGTTACGAAGAACGATTAGATAAGCATTTTTTGCAAAAATAAAACTACGACGTGGTTGCGAGAAGAAGAGAATTCTGACGATTCTGGATATTTTTTTGATTCCGCTTGGGTGGCCAAAGAACAAAGTAAGATTATTTAGTTACAAATTTTTGTACTATGTATAATATTTTTGAGAGTATGATTTTGGGGGAATTCTTATTGGATTATATTTATTTTAGTTTAGTCAAATTAGACAAAAATATAAGAAACTCTCTGAAAAATTCCGATACGGCTTGATTTTTGCCTACAACTAGATATTGTCATTACATACATTGTGTCAAAAGTCCCCAACAATCCGACCCCTGTGAAATTTTTTTGTTTAAATTCATAGGTTCTTTAACAGCTAATCCAAGAATAAGCTCAAAGAGGTTTCAGACCGTAAGATGATATATAAAAATTATTTAGGTGACACATCAAGAAAGTGATGTTTGACACTAATAGCCCCTGAACCAAACAAATATGTGTTAAAGATCTAAAGATTTTCAGAAAAAGTGTCGGAACCTTTTGTTGCAAATTTTATATCAGTTTGAAGGGTATAAAACTATTTAGGATCATATATTTAAAAAATATATTTTTGCCATACTTCTTCCTCTCCACAAAAGGTTTTTCAGACGTCAGATCGTTGACAACTTTTGGCGCAATTTTTATTATAATGATACCCATAAGTGACCCTCGCAAAAATGTTTAAAGAATAAACACAATGTTCTTTCGTTTAGGCCAAAGGTTCTACTCTGTAGACTCCAACTTTGTTGACATCTTACTTACAAAGTGTTGAAAAATACTTTTAAGCAATCGAGTGTATAAATTTGTTTTTTTTTTTAATAATCATTAGACCTCTTAAGCCCATTGTTAGATTACTTAGTAGCATGTTTAAAAACTTTTGATTTAACATATAATTTTGTATAAAATCAGAGTCAAGGCTCTGGGGGACATTACGTTGAAAACAAAATCACTGGGTGAAGTGGAAACCGGCGGATTTTTTTAATAAAAGGTGCTGTTTTAAAAAAATAACGCTTGATTACAAGATAATGTAAAAATTTTGGGGAAAACCAACCCACCCATCTTTTTCAAAATTGTTTAAGCTACAAATTAGCTAATTACTATTATTTTCGAAAACCACGTAGTTTGCGATATATTTACAAAAAACTGATTTTCCTTCTCTTTGACACCACTTAAAAAATTTGTTAGGGGTCAGATCGTTGAAGATTTTAGACACAATGTATGCAATGGTAACATTTAGTCGTACGCAAAAATCCAGCGTATCGGAATTTTTCCGAAGTTGAATGCTAATTTGACTGGGCTATTTTTTAAAAAGGGCAAAATAAAATTGGACATTAAATTTCAACCTGAAGTTGTTATACAATTATAAACCAACAGCGGTTGAAATTAATTATTTAACATTTTAAAGTTTTAGAATTGTTAAATATAATCTACTCAGGGTATTATCCTACACTTATACGAAACTTTGTGTAATTACATTAGATAATCATCTCACAACGTCCTATAATATTTAATTTTCCAAATTTAATAGTAGGTAGGTACTTCATGCAAGTACAAAAGCATGAAGGGGACATCTTTGTATACAATACACAATAGTTGTGCGATTGTAAGGTACGCTGATAATTATTCACACTATGCAATGCGACTTTGTGCAAGCCATTCAAATTGTTAACAATACGTGTTTCATTGGAATGAAGAAGACATTCAAAATCATTACTTTTCATAATATACGTAACACTTCTACATTTTATGTTAATATTGATTTTCACTATATCTTCATCATAATTACTAATTAACACACTTTACAACGTGTGAAATTAAAATACCATATGCTTTAAACTTGTTTTAGTAACAACATATTTAAATTTTAATAACATATGAATACAAGTGAGAAAGGGTTCAACATTCTCAAAAACAAATTGAAAATAAATATTTTATATCAACGCCAAACTCGAAAACGACTAAAATTAGTTTAAACTTTTGTTTCACGTTTTGTATATTTGGGCAACATTCAGTTCCCATTCAAATAATATTAACATAATTAAATACAGTTTGGCGGATTATTACTTTTCTGATATCATATTAAAGTTCAACAAAATTGGTTTGATCGTTCAATTTCAGTTTCTTTTTAATATTAATTATTTTGCCAAATTCCCAACTATTTTGTTCACAAAATAATTATTTCTGTTTAGTAACCTAAATCACATTTTAAAATACAATTTCATATAGTATTCATATTAGTTCCCTTAAAAAGAAATAAAAATTACACTTGCATACATTTTCTTTAATTTACTTTTTAGTTTGTGATAAATCTTGCATAATTTTAAATTTTTCGGCTTATGATTACTTTCGTAAATAGCGCCACCAAAACTGTAACAAATCAGAAATGTTCTTGCATAACACAATCTTTCTAACATCACTATACAAGTGAAAGCAATTGTAATTACCATTACAATTTTAAAACAAATTTATACACACAAATAATAAATATCAACACATTTCAAAGACTTGTCAAAGCTCCATCTTGGTAAACAGAAAAAAATGCTTGAGAAATATTATTCAAATTTGGTATGGTAAAGTTTTCGGTGGTAGAATTAAGATTTGAACATTAAATTAAAGCAAAACTACATTAATCTGCTTTAAAGGACATTATAACAAATTTTTTTTTAATTATTCTTTCTAAATATTGTTTGTCGCGTCGTGTATGCACCTGCAATTTGCGACAATATTTAAAGAAACGTGTCATAGATGTAATGGCCCAAGTGGTTTATTGTTTGAAAATATATTTCCATTCAGATCAAAAAATCTTTGCTGGATTTGATAAATAAATTTTATTCGTGAGGTAGCTTCATAGAAGTGAGATCTTGTGATCCTAGTGTCCGAAACGACATAAGCATTTGTTTGTACACACGTTGCGGCATTTCAAACAGTATGTGCCATTGTTTTAGTTGCGATAAAAATATTGTCTATCATGGGCTGCAATTGTTTGTTCTCGAGAATTAAAAAAAAATAAAGCTCACCAAATGGTGTATGCCTTTAGTTGAGCAATTACAATAATTCAGCTTCTAAGGTCTTGTCACTCCAAAAGATTACATTTGTTGTAAAAAATTGCCGTTTAACTCACAAACATTTTTCTCAAACTGTAACGATTTTATTTTAATTATTTCATACAATTCTTTTCTGGAGTTCTGGAGTAGCCTCTTACACACTGAGTGAAGTCGATTATCAAGTAAAATATTCGCGACGAACTGTCACTGATTCGTGGGTTTGGCAAAAAACTCGTTAGTCTTAAAAACGTTTCGATTGCGACAACGCGTTGTTTTCTTATTCTACTGTGACTTGTGATTGTAGAGAATTTTCTTATCTTTAATTTTTATAATGGGCTTCTACAACCGTAAAGAGCATAGAAAATGAGTTATTCGCAAAAAACAGAAATTTCCGTCATTGGATCTTTAATCACTTTTTTTTCCTTAAATCTTAGCACATGCGATTTTTCATTCAACATTTAAAACATCTAAACGAATGTTGTATACAAATTTTAAGAGATCGGCCCTAAAATTCTCAGATGAGGTCTTTTTTGGTCTAATTTTACTGAGCCAATAATAAGTTGAAGTCTATCCCGTACTTTACATAATCTTATACACGGTGTTCCTAATCAAAGTAGACAACGTAATAGAGGTTACAGATCTCATCAAGACAAACACTTTTTCCAACTAAATTTTTTTGATTTGATCTTTTGTTTTCGAATTATGACTATTTTCTGTTTTTCTATAAAACTCTTATTACTCCATCATGATATTAAGAAACTTAACAAGAAAAGTAAAACTTTAGAATGGCGGCCATTTTTAACTTTTGGAAGTGAATTATACAAAAGTACTCGATCAATTTTGAAATAATAAAAATAATAAAGTAGTTGATAAGTTTATCTACAAATTTTGTCTTTACTTTTTCCCTTAAATTTTGCACTCTAAAGGTGTTTTTTAGTGACACAAATATTACTCATCTAAAAAGATACTTTTAGAACGATTTTCATAAAATAAAAGCAATGGAAAATCATTACCTCGAGCTGGCATAAGGTTTCTTTTGTTTATAGTAGCTAACATTGGTTATGATGCTGCGTTTTGAAAATTTTAAAATGGAAGAAGCAAGGTAAAATTGTCGGATAGCTCAAAATATTTATTGTGAGCGCTATCCTAATAGAACTCCAGATCGTCGCTATTTTGAAACGATTAGAAAAAGGCTAAGCGAGACTCGATCACTAACTATAAATCATGATGGTAATCTTATGAGATCAATTAGAAATCCTGATTTCAATGAAGATTGTACCTTGTTTTGCCGCAGACCAAACAACTAGTACAAGAAGAGTGAAAAGAAGTCTTTGAGTAAGTCATCAAAGTGTTTGGAGGGTACTTCGTGAAGAGAGATTACATCAGTATCATCTCTAGAAGGTGCAGCATCTTAAGGATATTGATTTTCAAGCACGAATCGTCTTCTGCAGGTGGTTTATTAACCGCAGAAATTTGCAAAAAAAATTCCCCAAATATATTCTGTACACAGATGAGGCATCGTTCGGTGGTGGTGGAGTATTTAACTCAAAAAACTTCCACATATGGGATACTGAAAACTCCCATGATTTTTTCAATAGAGGTCATCAGAACCGTTTTTCAATAAATGTGTGGGCAGGGATAATAGAAAGTCATTTAGTTGGTCCTTATTTAATGCCAACAAGACTGACTGTTGAAGGGTACACAGTGTTTTTAAATACAGTTCTAGATGATCTCTTAGAAGATATTACATTACAAACTAGGCAAATAATGTGGTGAACACGACGGTGCTCCTGCATATTCATCTAGGCTTGCTCGAGTATCTCGTAATAGTAAATTTCCGAGAAAATGGATCGGAAAGGGATGTTAATTTTTTTCTTTGGGGAGCAATGAAGTTTCTCGTATATGCAAACGAAGTTGAAAACGAAGAAGATCTTGTAGAAAAGGTGGTTACTGCTGCCGGAGAACTCACGGATAAGCCCAAAATTTTTCAAAAAACTGTTGGTGAAGAAATGTTTAAGCGTTGCCAAAAATGTATCGAATGTAATGGGAACGTTATTGAATCTTTTATAAGTTAATAAAATAACCTACATTACGTTTTCCATTCCTGATAATGATTGAATAACAGTTCTTTAACTTGATGATTATTTCTATGTCACCAAATAACGCCTTTAGTGTGCAAAATTCAAGGAAAAAGGTAGCTACAAAATTTGTATATAACGGCATAAACTACTATCACTATTATTCTTTTGAAATGTATCGAGCAGATTTTGTGTAATTCACTTTCAAGAATTTAAAATGGTCGCCATTTGGAAGATTAACTTTTTTTAAAAGTGTTAATTAGAAAGTAGTAGATATTCACCTGACGTTTCCAAATTACTTTTGTTTCTTAAAATCGAACAATAAATGATGGAGTAATAAGAGATTTATAGAAAAACAATTCATTCGAAAACAAAACATCAAATTAAAAAAATTTACTTGGAAAAAGTGTTTGTCTTTACGAGGTCTATAACCTCTATTACGTTGTCCACTTTGTGACGCTTGCTTCTCAATTCGGTTAGTTTCTGTAAATAACAAAAGCGAACGGATCTCAGGCGCCAGATTTGATGACGAAGTTTACTCTCCGTTTGTTGGTAGGGCAGCTACAATGTTCTGATCGTCTAACGGGAAGCAGTTCGGAGAAATAAAGAAAATACAATAAAACTCAAAACCACGAAACAAATTGCTATTAGTTTCACACAACTTCCTCTTTAATGAAAGAGCTTACGCTTATATAAGGCATAACTTAAGTGGGATATCTAGCTTAGGAGAGGGGACTGCGTGCGCACGAAAGTTTAAGCGGAGCGCTATCGGATTTTTGCGCAAAATTTACGCATTTACAGATCCTTGGTCACTATCACATGTTCCATAAATGTGGACACGGTTCGGGTATCAGGGATTTGCTGAATGCTCAGTCGACGGTCGGAACGGAATACTTCGCGCACACGATTTACATTTTATAGACCAAGCAACAGAGCATTTTAGCTTGACAAAATTAATAGCAGCATAGGACCACTATCATTATGTCTGGAAACGGTGCATAGTTTGATACTCCACTTTTTACTTCATATTTTTGTAATTAACGATTCTTTGGGAAAAAATGCAATGTTTTGCGTTTTTTGCGTATAACTTTTATTCTATCCATCCGAGAACAGAGAATTAAAAAACAAATAAAATGCGAACTTGAACGTCCCGATCCGATAAATAGATTCCGAGAAAATCCAAAAAAACCGAAAAAAATTACGATTTTTTAAAAATTCATAACTTTTTTAACAATATGTAGCGCTGTTCTTCTGGATTTAAGTGGGTATTAACATGTTCTTTGATGGTGCAAAACCTGGACGATGTTCGATGAATACTTTCGGAGTTATAGCGATTTTAAATTTTTAATCCTTTTTTTTGCTGAGGGCTGTATGCTCGTGTATTCATCTGATCCTCCCGTCCTTTGAAAATTTAAAAAATATAGATAAAAAACTTGATCGTCTCATTTCGTAGTCGAGTAGTAGGACTAGATGTCGAAAAACTAATCTATTACATTTTAGAAAATTCAAAATTTTTGAATATTGCTGTTATTTTGAGTGTCCTTATAGTCAAACTAAAAATTAAAATATTATTTTAAAAAACAACTGTAACCATTCTTATACTTTTGCCCTATTTTGAAGTTTAATAATATGATTAAGTGTTGTTTTTTAGATTTCTTTGCGAAGAGGCATTTGTTAAGTTCAAAATTTTATTTAATTGTTATATTTATTTCGACTACAAATAAGCAGCCAACAATAAATTCATAAATTTTCGTAATCAAATATTCTTGACCTTTTAATCAAAAATAACTCGAGAAAATAATTTTGAACGGACAATTTAACGAAGCTTTTGCTTAAATTTTTTGTAAAGGAAGGGTATAATAAAGTTGTTTATTACAAATTACCATTCTTTCTTTAGTAGATTTTAAAATTTTGTGCCGAAGATTAGTGAACACTGGTATGTTACTTTATTTTACTCATGTTTTGTTGCTGTTTTCCTTTTTAGGCAATTCTGTCTTTTCATTTTCACTTTGATTTCACCTTTAGACCTATCAATGTGTTACCAATTTATAAACAAATAATAGAACTTACAGTAAAAAATCTGTTACAAAACTTTTTGGAAAAACCATTTAATAAGTAATAATCAATAAGGTTTTCAATGCAAACATTCGTATGAAACTGCAATAAACTTTGTGCTTACAAAGTGGAAAAGTGAACTTGACTTAAATAAAAGTGTAGTTAGCGGTGTTTTTAGATTAGAAAAGAGCTTTTGAAGCGATTTACACAAATGTTTTTAAAATTAACATCATATGAAGGTGGCGAGTTTTCCGAAATCCCACATAACTTAGGAGTGCCCCAAGTGTCAGTTTTAGGTCCTATCTTGTTTTTAAAATACATAAATAAATTTAAAATTCAGTAATATTAATTTATTTGCGGATGTTACATTAGTTTCCAGCGCAAATGAAAATGTAAACTTAGCAATTAGCAACTTAAACTCGGACTTTGAAGTTATTACTGCGTGGCTGCAAGTGATTAAATAATGAATAATAAAAAGAAAATATACAAATATTCTATTCACATATTTTATATCTTTGAAAAATTTGTCGATTTACAAGCGCTTGTTCCCCGACTATACTAATAATAAATTATTAAATTATTTAATCACAATTTCATTACTTCAAATCATAAATATACGATTGGTAAATATTTTTTTTTATTTAACCTAAAAAAGAATGGAAACTAAATATTTTATATTTTGTAAAATAATTTCTATTTTATTTATATTTTAAATAGATTTTTTGTGTACAGTAATTTTCTTTGTTTCTATTTGAATCCGGTAGAGTTATATCTTTACGGTCGTAATAATATAGTATTGGCTATAGTAAATTTTTTTTGAATTCTGGCTCCCACTAAGCTTAGTTAGCCGACGACCACTAAACGTAAAATTACTTGCACCCATGTAGCATAGCATTTACTGGGAGTTGACAGTTATCACATTTTTTTTAATTATATGATTGTTTAGTTATTATATTATAATTAAAAACAAGCCTTATATAATGTGAAAATGTAAAGAAAGATTTGAACCCTTTTTGAAAATCTTCTCTTTAACATTTCTACTAGAGAAGTCGGTTTTCTTATAATATACCCGTTAATCAATCAAAATCTAAGAAAGATTCTTAAATGAATATTTTGAATTTTTTTTAATTGTTGGTGTCATTTTTTATTTTTTAACAAGGCAGTAGAAAAATAACTCCTCACAATGTTTTACCAACTCGTTGGATGGAAATTGCAATGGGAGTAGACCATACGGTAATTGGATTTCATGGTCCACAAAGAGTTGAACAATATGTTATAGCACTTATGAACATCGTAAGTCTTACATTAATTTAATTCACCATACTCGTTATTACTACGATTTTTAAGGTGAGCGCTATATATCAAGATGCTTCTTTAGAAGCAAACTTACAACTAGTGATAACACGATTATTTTTTTATCAAAACGTAAAGCAATCGGTCGTCAGGCCTGGAAATGCGAGAAAATCATTAGAGAATGTAAATTTATGGAATAAGCGGTTACATATGTCACTAGCACCCGGAGAACCTCCACACGATGTCGCAATTTGGCTGACACGAGCTGATATTGGTGGACCGTCGGGTTATGCTCCTGTTGCAGGTGTATGCGATTCTAAACGTAGTTGTGCTCTTAATAGAGATGAGGGGCTTTCAAGCGTTTATCATAGCTCATGAAATGGGACATTTGTAAGTGGTTAAGCATCTCTAGCTGTTAATAATTTTAAAAGGTTTTAATTAGGTTAGGACTTAGTCACGACGGTGATCACAAATCCAATAATTTTGCGACGACGCTCCTTTAGATGGAAGCGTTATGGCACCAATGGTATCGGCTACTTTTCACAAGTTTTTATGGTCCGAATGCTCTAAAGAAGAGTATAAAGTAAAAGAAAGGTATAAGTATTCATGTATCAACTGCAACATTTAAATTAACTTTTGTTTAGGGCTTGGCAGTGCATAGACAATACTCGATCGGGTCCTGGAAGAATATTAGACGCTACCATACATGCAACATTTACTATGGATGAGCAATGTAGAATGGAATTTGGAGAAGGGTATAAAATAAAATCAAAAATGTGTATTGTCTACCTAACAAAAAGTTACTAGATTTCAAGTATGTCGTTCTTTCGATATTATTGAACCTTGTTCGCACTTGTGGTGCGGACATGAAAAAGAGCCTTTTGTGTGCAAAACTAAAAAGGGATCGCCTTTAGAAGGAACAGAATGCGGCTTTGATAAAGTGCTAAATATAATTGTATGTACACTCATGAATTCTCAGTTAATTGTTGCAGTGGTGTATTAACGGATATTGTGAGCCTGTTGATAATAGAAAATTTGGGGTTACTCCAGTATTACACAATCCGCAAGACGGTGGATGGAGTAAATGGGGAGATTGGGGCATATGTTCAAGGTCATGCGAAACTGGTGTACGATTTCGCTCAAGAACTTGTGACAATCCACCGTAATTTTTCTGCTTCACACTATTTAGATTTATTAGATTTTCAACGTTTTAGACCTCTGTATGGAGGGAATAACTGTTACGGTTCAGCAGAAGAATGGAAACTGTGTAACGTCGAAGCCTGCCCGGATCCTATAGCCGATCTTAGAGCTCAACAATGTCAAAATATCATAGGTTTTCTAAAGATACAGGATCGACGTGGTAACATGACGTGGTTACCTTACGAAAGCGATGATGGTGTGTGTAAATACAACTTTCACCTCTTTTTAATGTATCAAGTCAATATTTCAACTTAACTAATTACTTGTTTCAGCGGAAATGAAATGTCAATTAATATGCATGAGCAAAGAAACGAGGGAGTTATTCGTAACCGGAGAGAATTTAATCGACGGAACCCCTTGTTCGTATGAAAATAGCACCGATATTTGCATTCAAGTTATAAATTATTTCATTGTCGTTCTACGGTTTAACGTAATTATTTTTCAGGGTAATTGTCAACCGTTAGGTTGCGACGGCAAATTATTTTCTAAAGCACAACAAGATGCATGCGGTGTTTGTGAAGGAAATAACTCTGAATGTTCTTTAATCTCGTCGATATATCAAAAAAAAATTAAAAAAGGTTTAGTCACATAATAAGCTGTTTTATTGATTCTTTCTTTTTAATTTGCAGAAGTTAGTAGAATTGCGGTAGTTCCAAGGAACGCGAGGAATATTAGGCTTGACGCTAATGTTACCATGCCGTTTGGTAATAATCCAACGGCGACGTTTATATTAAAAAATAGAATGAAAAAGAAGTATTTTATTCCAATTCCCAGTAAAACCGGTCATTCAGAAATTATAGAAGGGACCAAGTTATATTATCAAAAAACGAAAGGAAAGCATGTATTGTGGGCTACGGGGCCGTTTCTAATTGAAATGGTATTTTTGGTAAGATGTTATTTCCTATTTTTAGGTAATCTTTATTTACTTTTAAATAATAAAATTTATTACTACAATCTTCTTCCTCAGTCTGTACCTACTCGCCCACTGCTGCATAAGTTAGATGTTTTCTCTTGTCGCATACTCCACTCTATTGTCAGTTGAGTTTTGGGCATCTTTGGACATCTTCCACTTTTGTTTTATTACTAATGTTACTATTTCAAACCTTATCTCTCACAGTCATTTACGACATTTCATCGCCTTATTTCATATCATAGTTACATATGGTTTCTAATTTTCTCGAGGTTTTTGATTAAACCTTAAAATATGTATTGAAATTCTTCTATTATAGCACTGTACAACACTACAGCGTGTACCATTCAAGCGTGCCACATCCACATTCTGATCCCAATTAATTTGTTTAAATGCATTTTCCAAGACCAAGGTGAACAATTTGGATGAAATAATGTCACCCTGCCGAGCCCTTTACGGAGAAACATTATATTTTGACTTGATGATTTGTATGTTTATGAATGATTTCGATGATGGTGGTATATCGCTAATGTTTTTTATTAATGTTCTGATAGTTTGCAAGTGGTCGACAGTTCGAAAACTTTATTTTGCCTGATTACTGCTAGCTTCAAATTGGTGATAAGTATAAGTAGGAAACAATCGGTTACCGGGTAAAATATGTAGATATCGAAGAAGAGTTTTTCGGTGCCTACTAGGCAGTAACAGTTTTAATTGTGCCGGATTGATTATAAAGGCGTAGATTACTTGATATTTTAATTTTTCTCTCAATTCCAAGCAAATTTTGTGAAAAGCATAATATACCTAAATTTAATTTTTTGGGGGTTATCAGGTTTTGAAATTTCATTTAATGACTAAAAAACCTTAAGCTCATTTCATGAACCTAGTTCCTAATTATGGTATTTTCTCCATTAATTAAAATGTTTAAATAAAGAAATTGTGTAGGTAGTTTATCAAAGTACCTTAGAAACGCAGCGTTGTGCTTTTTTACAGTCTTTTGTTTATTAGATGTGATGGAGAACCTGAAAAATTGGACATAATTGGTTTTAAATCACAATATGAGACAGTATTCAATTGAAAGATTGCCAAGCGGAAAAAATTCCGTTCATATATCATAAGACCTAAGTGAAGAAAATTTTGATTGTAACTCTGGCAAATATTTTGATTTCCGACGCAGTAGACAAATCGATTGACACAACTGCTTAGACGAAAACGACGTAAAAAAGTATGTGTGTTGTAGTACTATTGGTGGACATATTTGATAAACGAAAATTTGGCATTTCAGCAAGAATCAATTGTTCCAAACGTTAGTCGATTATTTCCGAACAACAACGGTCCAAACCCACCAGTGGAACAAATATCGTTTCCTTATTTTGGAATTGAGGTACTAGAATATCTGAATCAAACCTTTCCTTAGAGATGGATTATATTATATCTCCAACTAATACTGCATTTCTGTACTTATATATCGTAAAATCGATAGATTGTATCTTATTATCTGATTGTAGCAAAATGTTTTACAGATTGTAGCTCTGTCAATTTTTTTAAAGTTTGTCTGTAAGGATTTACAAGAAACCGTAAAAATAATTACGAAAATCTGTAGCTAATAGCAACACAAAATTGCAAATTTTTACGCTACGATCTTACGAATGCTACGATTTGTACGCAGAATTGCAGGCTTAGTCTCCTATACCCCGACGCTTGACTCTTTTTGTGGAGTCATTAAATTAAAATAGACCACAAAATATTGAAAAGCTGCAAGCAAGATAGTTCGATAAAATTAATAATATTCCCTAAAACGCTCTTCTAAAACAAAATTTTAATTAGCGAATTAATATTGTCAGATGATCAATAGTGAACACTTTGAACATCTTATAAAATAGAACTCGAAGCAATTGTAAAAAACCAGGCAATTGTTTCTTTTTAGAAATTCATAATTATTGTTCTTCATTCAAATAGGTTTTAAGAGTTATCTTTAAAACTCAATAACTCGAAAGCGATTAAATTTAGGTACGAAACATGCTTAAAATTGAGAGAAGAATTGAAATATCGAATTATATATAGGGTGTTCTATTAATTAATTAGAGTGCACGTCTTATGATCTACCCTGTCTAATTTAAATTACTGCGTAATGGACACTGAAAAACCCTAAAACTTTTGTATGATACCTTGTACATTTTACACAATAATCGACCATTTCCAGCAATACTGTATATTTTTGTCATTTCTTGTCATTTTTTATCACACCATCAAGGCTACGCTGTGTCAACTTTAGCCAAACTTTTTTATTAGAGAAGGTATCTTTCGTTGTTAAATACCTTCCCTACTCAATGGTTTATGTCCCATAATCAGAAGTCTCAAATCTACCTATATTCGTTATATATATATACATGGTGTCCCACGACGATTAAGACAAGTAATATATCAGAATTGGGCAGTAGTAGATAATTATAATTTTGGGGGTGTAAATTAGAACAAATGTTGCATCTTTTCTTGTTATTGTGTTACCCAATGAGGTATTTTTCAAATCTTCTAAATCTGTAGCCGAAAATTACAGGGATTCAATTTGAATTTTTAACTTCCAACCTTTAAATACCTGTAGCTCTTGAATTAATCACTTTAGACCCCAAGTGTGCTAGTTAGTTGGAATTGTTTTATCGGGAGAAACACAGAAAGGCTCAAATATACAGGTTGTCCCATTAATAATTTTGAATGCGACGTCACGTGACCAAAAACAAATACCTATTGGGTAACACAATAACAAGAAAAAGATGCAACATTTGTTCTAATTTACACCCCAAAATTATAATTATCTACTACTGCCCAATTGTGATATATTACTTGTCTTAATCGTGGTGGGACACCCTGTATATATTTAAACGATAACTTTTTCGACATCTAGTGTCGACTCGTGAAAGCGTTCACGTACGTAAATGTAAGCAACTTTGCCGACAGGTATGTAAAAGCAGTTACATAGTCGATCCTTCAATTATAGCCAACATAACAGTTGGCAAGTATAAAAATTTCGAATCGAATATGATCCCTCCAGTAGGGCATATAGTCGACAGCGCGCGTTTGTACAATAGTGAACTTACACTCGAGTTCTCTCACTCCCGATGAGTCCCAAAAGGACGAAACAGCTGTCGGGTGATTCTCAGTGTTTGTTTGCTATTGTACAACCTCTTGCGTACTTTACTGCAGGCGATTTTTATACTTGCCAACTGTTATGTTGGCTATAATTATTGAAGGATCGACTATGTAACTGCTTTACATACCTGTCGGCAAAGTTGCTTATATATATATATATATATATATATATATATATATATATATGTATATAGTTTTATTTTTAAAACAACTGACCGACATTTTCGGTTTGCCATAGACACAGTATATCTTAAACATAATTAATTTAAAAAATACATAGGTAATAAACTATATTAATAACTAATTAATTTAAACTAACTTAAAGAAAATTAATTAATGTTGAGCTTCTGACTATATTAATGATGACGCAATATAGCTGTCGAATTTCTTAAAATTTTGAGAACGATGTCTTTTTCTAACTTTTTGGCCAAATTAAATTTTTTACGAAAATCAATGAAAAATTTAGTAAGTGTCCCTCTTGATCTAAACATAAAACCAATTACATCTATTTTCTTAACACAATATTTTGATTTGTAGTACTTTTTAGTGGGATCATAAATATTTCGTTTTTCTTTATTCACTTCCATAGGTTGATTTTGAGAAGATTCGAATCTGATTGTAGGATCAATGATGAATGCTTGATCTCTTGAATTTTCAATGGCGATAATATCAATTCTTCTTGTACTATCTTTTTCTGAAACCCCAAATAATAATAATAGTAATAATTATTCTTCCTTATTTTAGCGTTAATGTTTTCTGTGCCTATATCAAGATGTTTTACATATTTTTATTCTTATCATTGCTGTTCGTTTTCGGTGAATAAAAGAAGACATATACTGAATCGACCGTAATCGGTTGGCTTGAAACGTTACGGTCGGTCAATTTTCTTATTTATGAAATTATATAAAGCTTACGCACTAGATGCTTTTGATCAATTTGGTCCAGCTGTATTACTCGACAAAGATTGTTTGAGATGGCAAAAGTCTGACAAAACAGCTGACGGTACTACACATTTGAAAGTAGTTTTAAAAAATCTTTTCTTAAATTTTGACATATAAAGTAACATATTTTGTAATCAAAGTGCAAATGCTCGTGCTATCGTATCACGTGGGTACTAAAGCAATTTAGTCGTCAGATGTGTAATCAGTTACAAAAGTCCATTTTTTGATTATTATTACCAACTAAGTATTGGATTAAAAAACATCTCAAATCGTCTACTGTACTATCTATTGCAAATTTGCAACGTGCGATTTGAGGTTGTTTTGAATCCAACGCTTAGTTGTTAATAATAATCAAAGAATCGACTTTTGTTGAAGTGCACATCACTATATAATGTATACTTTCAATTCAGTTATATTGTTCTGATACTAACATACGTGTAGTCGAAAAATAAAATAAACAGTGTTGTAACTTGCAACTAAATAATTTTGATAGACAAAATGAAAAAAAAGATTCATTGTAGGAAAAAAATCAACTTTCAAGAAAGAGGAAAAAGTGCACCGCGTAGCAATCGTCAATAGAGAACCGATACTACCAAAGCACATCCTAATATAGTATTTGTTTTAGTCTTTTATGTGTTCTGTTTCAGATAGGCGCTGCAGTTTACTGTTCTATTTATTAATTTTTTTTTTATTTTTTAGTTGTATGCCACAAAAAGTGAAGTGAATATAGGTTTAAATGTATCAATTACGTCGCAATACTTTATACAACAGAGTCTGATGGATTCTTCTTCTCGATTTCATTGGATTCAAGGAGGATGGGGTCCGTGTTCAGCAAGTTGTGGTGGTGGTCGACGACAAAAAACAATTGCCTGCTGGGATGATAAAAATAAAAAAATTGTACGACGAAAATTTTGTTCGTTAATTCTTAAACCGAACGTACCTTCTGAAATATGCAATACTTTTAGGTATTGTATAATTCTTAATTTGGATCCAGTTTAGTTTATAGTTTATCTGCCCAACAGTTGAAGCCATAAAAATACTTCCTGTTATGGGTTCTTTGTTCTTATGACGTAATGCAATTTATTTCCAACTTCATTTATTCAGCGGATGTACTGTAGACGGTTGTGTTAAGTTGTTTTAACGTTTTTGTGCATCGTAACTGTTCCAAAAGTTCCGACTCAGAGCAATCAGTGAATAATTTATTTAATTTTTATTTAACAGTTGCAATTTCCACTGGATTACTGGCGAATGGGAACCATGCACTGTTACCTGCGGTTCTTACGGAAAGCAACACCGAGAATTATATTGCATACCCAAATCTGCTATTACAAACAACGCAAACAGTACAAATTTTGAAAAACCTTGGAGATATATGGTAGCTCCAACAAAATGTGCAGGAATTAGACCGATAAGCGTAAGGCCTTGTTACAGGATACCTTGTCCGTCATTTTGGGAATACGGTAACTGGTCACAGGTAAGGTATTTTTATTTTAAAATTATAGTAGTTGTTTACATGTCACTGTAAAATACTTCTTTACGAACGAGCTAGAAGTTTGTGAACCGAGGAATGTATGAACGATCCAATAGACCTAGTAAAAATAATTGTACAGTGTGGTAATATTATATTGTTTACTTGATTACCATTGATATAAAAATCAACCTATAATATGTCATTTAATAAGTAGGTCAAAATTTATCATTTTAGTGTTCGTCATCGTGCGGTTCCGGAGTGTCTACAAGAAGTACTCATTGTCCGCCACCAGAAGGCGAACAATTTTTTACTTGTGGAACTCATCCACCCATACAAAGAAAAGTTTGTAGAGGACCGTTTACCGGACGTACCAACTCACTGTGCAGAAATAAAAATAAGAAGAAATGCTTAGAAGACAAGTCTCAATATTGTATATTACCTTCTTTATCCAAATATTGTAAAGTGCGCAGTTTTAAGCGTATGTGTTGCAGATCGTGTTCAGTATTTACTCTTTACCCTTTTAGTTCGTAATCACTCGTAATTAAAACAACAAAAACCAATACCATAACTATGTCAATATTAATAATGCTTTATTAATCTTTTCATATCTGTAGATAAACATATCAAGCACTCAATTTGAATTAATAAGTATTTCATACCTGAATGAATCAGTGTTAATGAATTGTTTGTTTCATTCGTATCGCGCATTGTCAAAATAAATTATTACTCATGTGTCAGTCGAAAGTGTAATTCTTACAATGAAGTACATGTTACTTCTGGGTTTTTTAAACCTATTGATAATAAATGTTTATGCGGTAAAATACGAAATAAATACTAAATTCTTAGTTTAATTAAACCGTTTGCAGGGTGATGCTTGCACATTTAATCAACCTACATCGGATTTGAAAGTAAGTACGAGTACAAATTATTACTTTAAAATAGATATACTGAAAACTCTGAAAGTGCTTTGCGAGTATATCGAAGCGTACCGCCTTTCTTGTTGTTTTATTACTTTTCTACTTATTCTATTCATTATCAGTATTACACAAAATGTAGCAATAATAACATGAATGTTTATCATTTTAAGGATTAGATATAGATTTCTTTTAATCCTCTAAATGTACGTTATCATTCTTAATTCCCGATCTCAGTAAATAATGTAACGAATTATTTATCATTTGCATTCAAATATGTAATACGTAGTATATGAGCACCATGTCTAAAGTAATAACCAAGTAATTGCCAAGATCAAATTATATAAAACAAGTATTTTTGAATCAATTGACGTAATTTTTATAAGTGAAAAACGTTATTAATTCATTTATCCACAATCACCATATTATAGCTATTATTATGCCGTTATGAAACGTATTATAACACCTATAAAACACTAGTGTTTTATATTCCATAAAACATTAGTGTTTTGTAATATATAAAATTCAAGAAAAATTTGCAGAAAATTTAGTAATTATTTATTAACATTAATATTAACATTCACGTTAACATGAAAAGTAAACATTGTAAACATTGACACGTGTGAATAGTATAAACTAAGAAAAATGCCAACAGTTAACTGTAACGGCATGTGTGTGTTAAAGTGCAAACCGCTATCTAAGCGATAGCTTTAATGCTTGTACACACGTTACCGATAAAGCCAAGTAAACTTATTTGCAATATCAGGATTTACATTTACACAAACCACGATTGAGGAAGACTGCATCGCGGAGATCTCTTGCATTGTGCTGGATTTTCCTTGAATTTTTTCTAGCAATATCGATTTTATTTGACTCGCTTTTTCTATATACCCCTCAACAACACTAGATGACCTCCACGCTCCGTGCCTCTTAAGAGTGAGAATATCACCACCAGCATTAGCCAACAGAGTCGCCGAAGAACGGCGCATACTATGGCCCGTGTAGGATTTAGCGTCTAGAAGTTTTAAGAAAGAAGCAATCTGTGAGGGATTCTGGAAATAGTGTTAATTCCCGCAGGTTGCACGGTGCATTTTGAATTTATATATCGCAAAAAAAATCTGCGAAATAGTACTTTTAGGACGTAGGCGTATGTATTTCTTGCATATATCCATAACATTAACAGAGAATCCTTCGTCTAATACAGTGAAACTTCTTGACATATTGGTCTTTGTTTCTGGGATGGACACGTAGATAAAAGATCCTTTATCTTTTACATGTTCAATATTTAAGTTTACCAGTTCATTGCATCGTAAACCTCCACAAACACCCATTATGACAGCAACCTAGAAATATTTAAAATAATTAAGATACCAATACAAAAGAAAAGAAAATTGGTTGTACCTTCATCATTAAGTACTTTTCATCAGATGCTGTTTTCAAAAATTGTTCGATGTGACCCCTCTCAAGCACGTTTGCCTTCTTTGCCTTGTAGTTTTTTGATTGGCTCTTGAGATAAGCAATTAATTTGCCGTATTTTGATATGTCAATATTTCTATGCTCTTAACATTGAATATTTCGTCCACATCGACGAGGAGGCAAACTTGCTTCTTACATTTAAAAAATAAGCCAACAGGACGTCCTCGTTTATGATGTTTGCACCTCTTTTCTCTCTCCATTCATTAAAGGTAGCAAATTCTTTTATGTATGCATCTTTAGATTTGGCCGGCAACAGTTGCAGGGTTACTTCTTCAGCTTCTGCTTTAATTTCTACCGGCAAAGAATCACTTTCTGACATTTTTCAAAACGACGCACACAAACGATTTCTAATTTTTTCACAAATATTGTTTTAATAAACAAGCATCCTAGCAACTAAGTTTCACTAAATTTTCTAATATTTGCTATTACATTGAAATTTTAGAACTGTCAGATTACTTATTTTCAATTAAATTGGTTTGATTGTGGATAAAATCTTGTATTGCATTCGTGTTTTAGTGGCATATTATCCCCTTAAGAAAATTAAACGCTCGAACTTCGTTCTCGCGATTAAAAATTCTTGCGTGGATAATCTGCCTACTAAAACACATATACAATGAATAGCTATTATTTTCCACTTGTATATTATTGATTGTTTTCGTCTGTGATACGTGCTGTATAAACCTGTTCATTACGCCCTAGGGCCATAATAAGCGCGCATAATGATTAGGACCGCTAATTCCTACTAATGTTGAAAAAAATAAAAACACGGCAATTTAGAAATCTTTTTAATGCTCATAAGTAAGCTCATTTTTGATCCTTAAAATTAAAAATACAATTGGAAAATGATCCATTAAATTGGATATTGCCTTCAAGCGAAGAGTTCTCAGGTCTAGTGAACGAAGACATATTCACAACATTGTTGGAGGTTTCGCCTTCCGTTACCTTGGCTCCGGCAATCATCCTGGCAATTTTGTTCTTGGACACGATACTGTCTTCTGTGTACCCAGATGCCACTGCATCACTCTTCCATTTACCATGTCTCTTTAATGTCAACATGTCAGCACCAGCATCCACCAGCAGAGTTGCCGATGTACGGCGCAGGCAATGTCCTGTGTACTCTCTCGCATCTGCATAACCCAGATAGTTTGCCACTTTTGAAGGTATACTCCCGAACGTGTTTTTGCCAACTGTTGGGCCACAAGAAAAAGCGCCGCTCCTTTAGTCCGTTTGGACGCAATGCTGCATATTTCCTATATATTTGCAAGGCACTCATTTCGTTTTCCTCGACAATATTAAAACTTTTGAACCGCCAGTCTTTGTGTATTGAATTTTTATCACTACAACGGCTCCTCGGTCGTCTATATCGTCTATAGTTAACCTTACCAACTCGTCCCTTTGCAATCCACCGAACACGCCCATCATCACGTCGTTTGAAGCATCCTTGAAACATTTTAAGACGTCTTCGCGTGTTAAAATTTTAGACTTTCTCGGAATGTATCCTTTTGAAGTTTGCTTCAGGAATGCCTCCATTCGGTTGAACTTTCCTATGTCTAGTTTGTTGTATACTAATAATGTGGCCTTCAACATGGAGTATTTAGACCATAAGGAATTCGGCGTAAATAATTCTGACTAAAAATATATACCATTAATACCATTAATAAAAAATCAACCAAAAATGCGTACCATTTTCTGGAAATACCCCATTAAAACTGTTTCACTGACAGTTGTGACAGAATTTTTCTTTTTTCAGTCTTCAAATTTATGAAGCTCTCTCTCGTACAGTGGCCGTGACTTTTTAAGAAGCAACTCCCCATCAGCTTTTAACGCTCTTTCGTACACTTTTTCCAAAATTTCGTCCATCTCACGCGAGAATTTATAATTTTATTTTTAAAATAAACAAACAAATTGTCATAGATACAAAACAAAGTACACAGACAAAGCAGCCGCGTTTCATTCACATGAAATGTTTGGAAGTATTTTATCAATGAATTTTCATATTTCAAGTGGAAAATAAAACGTTATATAAACTATAAATAACTATTTTAATACCGATATGCTGATAAAGCGGGCGTTGACTCGAGCAATTTTGGCGGCCAGAAAAACAATTTATGAAATCGGTTACTGTATTCACTGATGGAAGAAGTTGACAATTTTGGCAAATAATACTACTGAAGATTTTATGCAGGTAGATAAAAACCCCACATTATTTTCGGATAAAAAATTTTTAATACAAGCAAACAGTTTCGTAACGAAATTCAGAAATGATACATAACATGATAGTAATAGAAAGCTTCTATAAGTTTCAGATTGTCATTTATAAGGAAAAACCATTGCGTCACGTGCTTGGAAATTAAAATTCCAGTAAAATAAATGCCAATATTTTGATTGTGTCGAGAGTATGTTTTTGTTTGTGAGTACACATTAATATTTTTCTTCAAAGAATGTGTTGGTACGATGTATGTAATTTTCGTATCTATTTCCCAGTTATTCAATTTCCAAACTTATGCGATAATAATTAGGAGGTGATTTCCTATAATTTTTTTTTTTAAATTCACCCCCTCTGAATTACATCATATTAAAAGGGAAACTAAATTAATTTTTTTAACTTATTGTGATAATCGGTAAAAATAAAATAGTTTTATTAGATCAGTTATTATTGGCCTACTTTTTAAAAATTTGAGATAAGAGAAGTCATAAATAAATCAAATCAACGTCATCCAGGAATCAAGACAAATTATTTTCGAGAAAATTGCCGTACATTTCACCACAAAGGATGAAAATGTAGTCATGTACAATGCCTGCCCAAACGTTAAGAAAAACTGTTGTTAATAACCGACAGAAGGTTTTTGTACACGATCATATAATAAAAAATTAGCAATTACCACTAGACATGATTAGGTAGAAAAATTTAAATTTTTATACAAAAACAATGCCCAAAATCAAAACACGTTAAAGAGTCATTTTTGCATAGAAGTAAATGTGAATTTTGCAAAATATTTTTCTATATACTCTTAGGGGCAGTTGCACCAAACTCAGTTAACTATAGTAACAATCATTGCTATGCTTAATCCTTGAATACAACTGTATTTAATCTACAATTAAATTTATTTAGCGAGGTATATAACTTATATCGCTGCACACTTTCTATACGCGCTTACCCAACACGCTCCAACAAAAATACTGTTTACAGTTTTTATTATGTAAAATACTATTTCAACCGTGTCATATGATAGATAGCTAAGTACACATGATATCTTCATTTACACAAAAAAAAACACGTTCATTCATTCGTTTCTTCAATTGTCAAAGTTTGGAGAATTTGTTGATCGATCAACGTTTTTAATTTCATATTGGGGGTGTATATTACACAAAGTGATTTTTTAATCTGTAAATTCAGGTGGTCTATCTCTCTGAAATAATTTCACATAGAGAGAAATTCCGCTTAAAGCGGAAGCCGACCATAACTTTGACTATTTTCTTGCGTTTTAATCGTAACGGTAAATTAAAAATATTTATACAATTTAATTTATCTGGAAATAGTTTTTAATTGATTTTTTAAAGAATATTTAATTTAAACATTTATCAACTAGTCAAATTTGTTTAACAAAATATTTTGGTATTAGTTGACTAGATTCACAGGTGTTACTTTATTTATTCGTATGGTACATTATATAAATATTGTATTGTGATGTAAGTGTTATGTATGGTGCCCCAGAAGATCAGTATAAACCTGTAATAGTGGGGTGACGAAACCGTGTACAATAGTGGATTTGTTCGTCTTGGCAAAGCATTTACTACAAGGTTTAGGAAAACCACTAAAACCTAAACATGCCAACCCTTACCCACCCTAGTATTCACATGCAATAATATTAATTAAGTGTGTAAACATTATAGAAAGTAAATAAGAATATAAAATATAACAGCACAGTAATTGCATGACGACATATAATGAACCGGTCCAATCTCCAGTCACGACAATGACGAAAAAATAGTAGGTTAAAGAACTAGCAAAACAAAATAATGGAAAAACAGATAATCAGGGCAAGGATTCAAAATATTGCTGAACTTCAGATGTCCTTCAGATTTGTAAACCATAATATAGCTCCATGTTTGGGAACCCTCCTTTAAACTTCGTTAATTGACAATCCTCTACAATATGTGTAACGGTCTCTGGTTCGTTTCCACAGTCACAATTTGGATTAGAAATCGCACCCTATTCAAACAACATAGAGTTGCATTTTGAATGGCCTGTTCTTATGCGATTTACTTTTGACCAAATTTTTCTTTTTGATCAAAGCCCGGGACTTCTATTGTTGGATCACTAATGAAATGTTTATTGAAAACATCAACTCCAGACCATAATTTTTCCACTCTTCAACTTCAGTTGAGTTTACAATAGGTATGATTGACCAAAAATTTTCGAATTGGAATTTCATATTTTGGGATTCCGCCCTGCTTGGTCTGAAACTTATTTTTAATTTACTTTCAATTTTTTCAAGTCAAGTGGGCCTTGACAGTCAAGCAAACACTATTTTAGTTCTAGGTAAACTACCCTTTTCTTTCACAGTACGCCAAAGTGTTACTAAAAAAAGTTTAGAATTAACAGTTATGGCGTTATGCAAATTTTCGGAATGATCGGCCTACTTTGATAAAATCCAGTATTCGTCAGTTTCCTTTTGTGTCAACTACATCTTCAACTTCGTTTTGTGTCAACTTTGCGTCAGTTTGAGTTTAAAGAAACAAATCTGCAATTGACACTACAATCATACCTTGAGAATGGTTACTATTCACAAAAACAAAAAATATAAGGAATTTTTTATTAAATTATTAAAACAAAAAACAAGTATTAAGTTATTCTATTAACCCTCCACTTTGTCGCAGCATAATTCAATCCTACGTCGCAGTTCCTTAAAGCTATTCCTGATTTCCTGAATTGGTAAAGCCGATATAGCATCTGTTACACGATTTTTTAATACTTCGGCATCATTAGGTAAATTTTCTGCATACACTACTTGTTTTAAACGTCCCCACAAATAAAAATCGGCAATAGTCAAATCTGGGGTCCTTGGGGGCCATAAAACCATAAAAATGGACCATTCCTACCCATCCAACGGTGACCAAATTTATGGTTTAACCAATTCACAACAATTTGTGACTAATGCGCCGGACAACCATCGTGTTGGAAATACATTGATCGCCGATAATTGAGAGGCAACTCACCAAAACGTCATCGAAGAAATTGTTTAGCATATTTATGTATGTATGCTGGTTAACATTATTATCAAAAAATATGGCCCTATTATTCCATAATATGAAATAGCACACCATACATTGACTTTAACAAAATATTGCCGGTGATTTATAATTTTAAAAAAAGAATTAGTGTCACTCCAATATCGAACATGTTGCGAGGCAAACAGTTCCATTGGTTAAAAATGTAGCCTCGTCGGAGAACAAAATGTTTCGATAAAAATAACGATTACTTGCTATTTTGCTTTCTGTCCATAAACAGAAATCTAGACGTTTTGCTTCGTTTCCTGGTTCCAAAGTATGATTAAAAATGAGTTTGTAGGGATAAATCTTCCGGTCTTTCAAAGTTCGTTGTATGTGTGATTTACTAATGCCTAAGCGAAGCGACCGCTTCCTCAAAGACAGTTTTGGATCATTTTGTACCGAATCTAAAATTAGCAGAGTAGCGACATCGTCTTCATTATGTATTCTTTTAGCTTTCTTTACATTTAGTACTGAACCAGTTCTTAAAAATTTCTTAATAAGCCATGTACACCCATATGTGATACATAAATATCTGGTAATTTTTTATTAAATCTTTCAATCACGTAACGGTAACTTTTTCCACGTCCATAACACTGTACTAAATATATTTTCTGTTCTAACGTTAGAATTTTATTGTAAAAATATTGTCATTACTTTAACTTTATTAAAGATAACGACACATGTCATACTACAATAAACACTTGACATGTAATCGATGTTTTTTGTTTTAGTAAATATTAAGCCACCTAATGCTATTATTGCTGTTTAAATTGCAATACTCACCAACACTGGAGTCAAATCAAAGTAGGCCGATCATTCTGAAAATTTGCATAACGCCATAACTGTTAATTCTGAATAACTTTTCTTAGTAACACTTTGGCGTACTGTGAACAAAAAGGGTAGTTTACCTAGAACTAAAATAGTGTTTGCTGGACTGTCAAGGCTTACTTGACTTGAAAAAATCGAAAGTAAACTAAAAATAAGTTTCAGACCAAGCAGGGCGGAATCCCAAAATATGAAATTCCAATTCGAAAATTTTTGGTCAATCATACCTATTGTAAACTCAATCCGAAGACATACTGTATACATTAAAAAGAATAGGTGCAAGAACCGATCCCTGTGAAAGACCATTATTTAAAAATCTAAATTTACTGCTTTTATCTCCAACAAAACTCTTAACTTCCAATTAGACAACATATTTTTAATACAAGAAATAATTTTGGAACAAGGAATGACGTTAAACAATTTAAAAAGTAAACTTTCTTTTCACGCGATATCGTATGCAGCAGTTAAATCTAAAAGGCAACTCCAGTTTTAAGTTTTTTCTGAAATCCAGCTTCGATATGTGTTGTTAATGTCAATACTTCATCACAACAACTTCTACCGAATCGAAATCCTGCTTGTTCAATTGGTAATTTCTCTTTTATTAACGGATTAATTCTTTGAAAAATCAATCTTTCCAAAACCTTATAAATTACACTTAACAAACTTATTGGACGATAAGAAGTTGGGTCTGTAGGAGATTTATTTCTCTTTAAAATTGTCACGACTTTACATTTTTTTAAATCTGTTGGTAACTTACCTGTATTATAAATATCATCGAAAAACCTAAGTAGCCACTTCAAAGAATAATTTTCAAAATTTTTTAGAAATTCTGGATGTATTCCATCAAACCCAGCAGCTTTCTTTGATTTGGTCTTTTTTAATGCATGTTTTAGCTCTTCTACAGTAAAAGGTCTGGATATATCTTCTGAGATAGGTGTAGATTTTTTTTCTTTGTAGACACTTTTTCATCTTTGTGATATTAGATTTGCCCACTTTTACTGAGTTTGAAATATTAACCAACCGAGAAGCAATAGAATTTGGAGAAATTTTTGTATTTGTTTTAGAAGATTGATTTGTAGAACTTAATTTATTTAAAAGTACCCAGCTTTTACGACTTGAATGTACGAAATTCATATTTTCCATTAATGAATTCCATTTCTCTTTTCTTCCATTATTTAGAGATGACAGTACAGCATTCCCATTTTTTTAGTTAAATTTTCTGCATATGATTTGTACAATCTGTTTGTTTTAGTTGATCAACATGGGATATATTTCTGTCAAAAACCACGTGGAATCGATTTTTTTGCTGCACATTTAACAGCACCTACGAATCTAAAATAATTATCAGAAACCGGTGGTATTCATATAAGAATAGAATCTAGAGATATTCTATAGTGTATCCCATTAGCTTTTTGAAAATTCCATCTTAGTTTTCTTAAAGATTCTACAAACGGAATTTGAAGTCTAATTTGTATTAGCGAAGGCCTATGTTGATTCTTGGAAAATCGTTTAATACCATACGTGTTGATTGTAATGGAACCGTGTCACGATCCATTGATACTAAACACAGGTCCGGGCTGTAATCGTTTTGCCATCGACCGGAATAAAATGTTTTGTAGTCTTTTGGATCGTATACTAAATGTATGTTTTGAAATTCCATTCATGTATGTAACGTTATTCCATTAATATCGTTGTCTTTGTAGCCCCGTAATGTGTTGTGATTTTATGAAATCCTTATTTAACAAATTATTTGAATACTCAAACATGCCAGAATCTTAGTGCAAAAAGTTTTATTTACATAAAGGCGGAAATCATAATATTCTTGAAAATTACAGAGGAATAGCACTCATAAATCATATAACAAAGTTATTTACACAGATTTTGTACAATAGATTATACAAGTTTTCTGATAGCTGTAATCTTCTGCCAAAATGTCAATCAGGTTTTAGGCGAAACAGAAGCTGTAAAGAGAATGTGTTTGTACTGAATACCCTAATAAACAACTCAATCCGACTGAAACGACAAAGTCTATGCTCTTTTTTATAGATTTTAAGAAGGCTTTCGATAGCGTTAGCCACGACGTTTTATGGCACAAAGTTCAGAGCATCGGAATAAGTACCAAATATATTCGCGTACTGCAGTAACTCTACAGCAAGGCGTATTTAGCTATTGAAAGGTAAGCAAATAGTCTGAAGAAATAAAAAGCACTAAAGGAGTTCTTCAAGGAGATCCTCTAAGTCCTCTTCTATTTTCTTTGTTCATAAGTGATATCGAAATATTTTTTTCTAACGAAAGGACTCACCTGGATCCCAGTAGACAGTCATACAAACGTCGTAATGTTGTATGCTGATGATCTCGTTATTTTGACAGATAGTCCTATTAGATTGCGCCAGAGTAACTTTTAAGCACATATAGCGATTCTTTATGTTTAGAAGTAAACACTAACAAAACAAAGATTTACTACTTATAAAATTCATCAAAAGATGATAGGTCAATTTTAAAATTTTAAAACATGTTTACATGTTGTTTTTAAAGTTTTTAAAATTGGCCTATCTTTTTGATGAATTTTATAGTAGTAAATTGACTACCAACTCGTTTTTTGTAAAACAGGTGAGTCCAATCTATCTCTTCTTTATAATTTTCAACGTTTTAAAAAAATTATTTTTTAAAGCAGTGCCGATATTGGTGAATTTTGTTCACTCTTAGTCTAGATTAATATAAGGCGTCCTCAATTAGTGTAATTCAATTGGTGTATAATTTGTACATTATTGTTTTGTATAAAAAAAATTAATTTTCTAGCCTTGATAAAGCTCATACAACGGTGGGCGAAACGTCAGCAATTACAACTTACTAAGTTGAGTATTCTTCCGGCCTCCACCTAGAAGGGCTCTTATAGAGTACATATAATATTGTATTTTTTGTTTCTTGGTTACTGGGTTGCTTACAATCGCCACATAACCTCCTGGAAAATCATCATAGAAGACGAAGGGCTACTTGCAGCATATTAAACCATGTTAGATAAAGCTACTGTAAATGTTCCTAGATGTAATGGTAACCTTACTTATTCAAATGTTCTAGTGGACTTTAAATTCATTATTGATAGTTCCAAAAAGATCAGCGTATAATTCCTAAATTTGGCACTATCTCGCTAGGTATTAAAATCACCCAGTACAAAATAACACTACATGATCTTTGATTTCTCAATCATTGACACGATGCTTTGAAGAAAATCAAGGAATTGAGAAATTCTTTTGTCATACCAAAACGTATCTCCTTGTTCCAAATTCCCTGACATTCGGTTTTGAATTGATGAAGTACCAAGACTTTCTTAGAAACAATTACAAATTTTTAGATGGATGGAACACCATTGCCTTTCGATCTATCAAACGTGCTGCGATGATTTTATCACAGACCGCTGACATTTAAATCTTGATTTTTCTTCGTATAAAAATTGTCTTATTCGATATTAGATATTATTATATAATTAATGACTAGTTCTGACACTTTAAAACAAGCGTCATCTTGAGTAATTATGAGTACATTAGTGCTAATAAAATACTTTCATCGTCATTGCTATTAATTAAAAAAGTGGATAAAGGCAATGGGTTTAGAAGAAATCTTATAGATGGTTCACGGTACTTCTTTTCTCAAGTTTAGGCACACGCCTGTACAACAATGGCTCAAACTCAACGCCATCCTTCGCGTGCTTGCAAAATGTTCCTTTTTGATATTATTACAAATAAAATGTATAAAAAAGTTGCAGGTTAAAAATGACAATGCCAATATGTCTTCCAAAAAGTTGTGTTTTAATTTCCCCTCCTATAAGAAGGATTTCATCCAAATATTAGAAAATTGGGAGGAACTAAATGATACTTCAGTTAACCTTATTTGGTTCTCAGGACGATATTTTTCATCTTTGATAACTTTTTTTTTATTTTTCTAACCCTGTACTAATATTATATTTTGTTATCTTCTTCTTCTCCTTTTTCTTCTAATAGGTCGTAGACCTGTTTCTTCCAATGTTATTGTTGCTGTTCTTGCGACACAGAGGACCAGCTGTTTTTCCAGCGTTTTGGTGGTTTTCCAGGTAGGCGTGTTGTTCCTAGTTTGTAATCCCTAGCAATCTTTGGCAGTCTATCTTTGGACATTCTTGATACGTGCTCATTCCATTCTCTACGGCGTCTTCTCGTCCATCTTACAACATCTTGTATATTGCACGTCTGTCTTATTATTATTATTGTCTCGTTTGGTATTCTATCGTAGAGTGTGTGTCCTGTTATAGATATGAGAACCTTCATTTCCGTGGTACAGAGTAATTTTTTGGTGTGTGCGGTATCTGCCCTTGTCTCTGCGGCATATGTCATTATGGGACGAATGCATGTTTTGTATATTCTAACCTTTGATTCGGTATTCATATTCTTGTTTTATATTATAGTTTTTGTTCGCTAGGGATTGTGTCAATATTTGACTGTAGTTTTTCGTAGAACATTTCGATCTCGTCTTTATTTGTATCCGGAGCGTACACACTAATTACGCGTAGTTTTCCTTGCCTAGATTAATCGTTACCATTAATATTCTCTCGTTTATGTAGTGTATCTCGTCGATATTTTGTTCGTATTTGTTGCTGATGAGTATGCCAACGCCTGCCTGGGCTCTCTCATGTTTTTTCCGTCCACTGTATATGAATGTATAGTTCTGATATTTTACTGTTCCTTTCCCTCTCCTTTTCGTTTCTGCCAGAGAGCAGGTGTCTATTTTGTGTTCATTCATTTCTAACATTATTTCTTGTTCCTTTCCGTTTCATGTCATTATATTTTGTTATGTTTATTAGAACAAATAATATGTACAAAAATGTATTACAGTAACAAAAATTAGAAGTAAATTTTGAAAAACGGTTACGTTCAGGTCGTTCATTTCTAAGATAATAGGGGTTTCTAAATTTTTTTACACAGTGTATCCGCGGATTGGGGTACCCAATAGAAAAAAATGTATTATTTATTTTACGACCAAAAGTCATTCTTTATAAAAAGTTTTGCTTTTTGAGAAAATATATTCACGATAAGAACCTTTTAGATCACATGTACAGGATGCTAATTATTTTTTACAAACATTTTATAAAAGAATGTCTTCTATAAACTAAAATAAATTTTAAATACAAATTTTGACATAACTATTCAAATTTGGAAAAAATCTCCCAACTCGACCCACTTAATATTATTTTTATAATTTTATTTTTAAAATTTGAATTATTATTTCAAAATAATTTTGTTTTATATAGTTTTTAAAAAGATAATAAATAGAGCATTTTTGAGGCATTTACATACTTTCCTAATTTATTAACACTCTGTACATCTGATCTAAAGTTTTTTTTTATGGTGAATTCATTTTCTTAAAAAGCTAAACTTTTATAAAATATGACTTTTAATCGTCAAATAAACAATAAAGATTTTTTTTCTATTGGGTACCACAATCCACGAACACAGTGTATAATAAGACATACCAAAACAAGATATAAAACAAACGGACAAATTTTCTTTGCATTTGATAAACACTCATTCGTTAATTAATGTTATTAAAGGGATGCATTTTACATTTTAATTTCTTTGGCCAGAAAAGAATACCAAAAGATAAAGGGATAATATTTCGGAAATACACACAAATATAGAACAAAATTTAATATATAATTAAAAAAATTTTAAATTCTGTGTAATAACTACACGTGTTTCTGAAGCTCCGATATTAAAGTCCAAATTGGGCCGTATCAAACATCAAAAACGCGAAAAATATTGAAGTGAGAAGATAAAAGCGAGATAAACCTGTAGAGATAAGAGAGACAACAAAAAGAACTAAAACAGTGAGTAATTTACTATAAGTGAAACGGGTGGAGGTTAGAAGAAAGCTAATAAGAAAAGATAACTAACTAAGTTAACGCAATAAAGCAAGAAAATAAGCAACTAAAAGATAAAGTCGAAACAAAAAAAAATAGAACTCTTAGAGAGAGAGAATAGAAAAAAGAACCTGGTGATAACGAAAGTGATGGATCAATGGAAACAGACAACGGACATCTAATAATATGGAGCAAAATGGACGAAAAGGAAAGAGCACAATCAGGAGTAGAGTGCATAATCCATAAGAATATTAAAAACTCGATTAATAACTGGGAAGCAGTATCAGATAGAATAATGATTGTAGAATTCCGAAACGAGAAAAAGGTAGAAACGTTAATTGCAGTATATGGACCAAATGAAGACAAAAAGCGCAATTGAAAGATAAATTCTGGGAGCAGTTAAGTTTAAACGTTGAAGTAGCCAAAGGAGGAATCCTAGTAACTGGAAATTTAAACGCGCGGGTATGAAAGAAGGACGACACATATATAGTTATCGGAAAATTTAGAGAAGATGAGAAGAATAACAACGGACGAAGACTGTTGGATTTTTGCACAGTAAATGATCTGATTACCGTCTACGAGCGTAAAAACATGAACAAGTATACGAAAGCAGTAGTGGGCAGAGGAGAACAACCTATAATCGACTACATAATGGTAGAAAAAGCAAGAAAAAGTATAATTAAAGATGTTAAAGTAAAAAGAGGATTTGAAACAGGCAGTGACCATTTTCTAGTAGTGGCCAAAAGAAAGAAGCAGGGATCAGAAGAAAGGACAGACCAAGAAAAAAAAGCAGTCAAGAAAAACAGAAAAACATAAAGAACCTATATATTAATGAATGAAGAAAAGGCAGGATATTCGAAGAATGAGACAGAAAACAAGGATATGGAAGAATTGTAGAAAATATTTAAAAACATAATTATAGAAACAGTCAAAAGTGTATGTGGCACACACAAAAAAAAAAGAAATAAGAAACAACGTGGTGATCAACCGAAATAAAGCAACAAATAAAGCTGAAAAAAATTAAGTGGCAAAAGTATTTAAATAACAGAACAAAGAAGAATTACGAGGTTTACAAGAACCAGAGAATTCAGGTCAAAAAGAAAATTCAGGAGTCTAAGCAACAAACATGGAAAGAGTTCAGAGACAATCGAAAAAGATAGTAAAGAAAACCAGAAATTATTTCAAGTTTAAAAAACCATAAAAGCAATAAGAAAACAGAAATAATAGCTATAAAAAACGAAAGAGGAGATTTATTAAGAGGAGAAAAGGAAGTCATGGAAAGATGGAAGAAGCACTTTCAAAAGCTACTAGTAACAGAAACAGAAGATAAAGGAGAAGAGGGCCAAGAAAGTGATAATGAACTAGAAGAAAGAACAAGAGACGAGGAGATCATAATTACAATGGATGAAGGAGCAATAGAAGAATTGAAAAACGGAAAGTCGTCCGGAGCAGACAAAATCACTACAGAAATGATGGAGAATATGAGAGACAGTGGAGAGCGACTACTACTGAGAATATTGAATAGAATTTGGCAAGAAGAGAACATACCTAAAGAGTGGAAAATAGGACAAATACTCCCAATCTATAAAAAAGGAGATGTCATGGAATGTAAAAATTACAGAGGCATAACGTTACTGAGTACTCCAATGAAGATCTTCGAAAAAATTATATAAAAAATGATGAAGAAAGAAGTAGAAGCAACCTTATCACAGAAACAATGCGGTTTCAGAAAAGGAAGAAGACCACATATTTGCACTAAAAGAAATCATAAACAGATCGTTAGCAAGGTCGAAAAATGTTTATATAGCATTTATGTACCTGGAAGAGGCATTTGACCGTGTGACCAAGAGCTAAATTATGGGAATGCTTAAAAGAGAAAACAGTTAATGAGAAATTAATAAGAGTAACTAAATGTATGTACCGATGGGCGAGAAACAAGGTTCTACATTTACTTCCAGTTTATGTTTATGATATCAAATATTAACGTCGAAGACTGTTACCTGTGTTCTGTCACTCATAATTGTTGGTAATTGTCCAAGAGTTTTGTAACAAATGTTATTTTATGTATAAGGTCATTAATTTTATTATCTTGTTCAGTCTAATTTTTATTAAGAACATCTTAAAATGCAAGTTTTTTGAAGCACTGCTGTATTTAGATATTTTTTTTAAATGCCTATAACCCCTGAACAAGTTGCGGCCACGAGGGCTTTAGTGGCAGATGGCCGAAGTGTTCGATATGCTGTTCGAGCTATTGAAAATCCCGAGACAACTGTACGTCGAGCACTTCAAAGATTCCGCGAGACGCGGAGGTACACTCGGCGTCCTGGTTCAGGTCGTCCGCGGTTTACATCTGCAACGTGCGTAGCAGACAGTTAGACGAAGATTGGCAGCAAATGGTTTGAAGGAATATAGACCAAATCGAGTACCTAGGCTTACACGACAGCACAAGCAACAAATATTAGTGTTTGCTAGAATCTCTTCCCAGACGAATCAAGGTTTTTATTGCCAGCACCAGACGATGATGATGAGATAGATTCTGGAGAAGGCAAGGAGAGAATTATTCTTCTGAGCTCGCTGAGTGCGTCCAGAGACTGGCACTTGTAGAGGAATGGGATAGAATTAATCAAAATGTGATTAGGCGCTTATTTAAAGGTATGCCTCGACGGATTCAAACATTGGTAGATGTTCGGAGACGTAACACCCGTTACTAACACCCGAAAACGTAAGTTAAGTTAAAATATTCTTTTGTTGTATTTTTCAGTTTTAATTGTTTTTTTTTTTATTAATTCCGTTTTTCGATGTTTATTTGTTATTAAAATCTTTCTTTCTGTACAATTTATTATTGTTTGTGGACCAACTATAGAAATTATTTAAAAAATATGTGTATTCCATATATTAAACTAGTGAAAATCCCGTTTTAATTAATACGCAACTTTTTTGTAACTCAGTGTAGATATATAGAGAGAATAATATTGGACTTAGCGGACATCCATGTCAAAAGTCGTTTTAAATACAATTTTGAGCCGATGGCAAAATTTCAGCTTACTACGGCAATTTCGATTTTTTGGAAATTGCACCAGTATCTAAAAATAGTACTCAACGCAATCTACATAATTCTTCTTGATTTTGTCTCAGTTATAATGTGTATAATTTTATATATAAACTGCCTTTTCAAAAATAGATATTTGATGAAATTACCTTATACAAAGTCAAAACAAATAAACTTTGCATCACAAATAATCAAATTTTAATTGCTCTATTTGAAATTTCTAGAAAAACACACATTTAATATCACGATACTTCAAAGAAACCATGTCCGAGATAAAGCATTGTCAAAATCAAGAAGAATTATTTAGGTTGCATTTAGAACGACTTTTTCTTATAACTTTTTTGATATTCTAATATTCTTTTGTAGTTTTTTGGAAAAAAATTAAATTTGACAAATAATGTGAATTTTTAGCCTACAATTTTTTTGTAAATTTTCATTTCAATCGATGAGCAAACTGATGCCGAAATCAAATTTGAAAAAATTAATAAAATAAATGTCCATATGGTGCGGACTTTACTGGTTACACTATATATACAGGGTGAGTTTTTTTCGATGTTTGGCATAGTGATCTCGAAAACTAATTGATATAGAGAGACGGAAAAGAATTGTTGTTTTGAGCTTAATCAAATGTGCTTTTTGTTCTTTCGAAATTATGCACGACTAACTAGATATTTCAAAAAATATGATTTTTGGTAAATGCGTTTGGTGCTTGTAGTTTTGTTTTTATTGACTTTACAAAAATTATAGAGAAAAAAATTTTATCTATTTCTGTGGTAAATAATAAAGTCTAGTCGAAAGTTTTATTTAACGTATAATTTTAGAGTTATGACACAAACTCTGTACTTGCATTTCTGGTGTCGCTAGTGAAGTAATCCGAAAGAGGAAATGACGAGTTTTCTCTCACATTGAGTGTGTCAAACGAATGCCAATTAAAGACTGCATTTCTCGAAAAATAAGATACTTTTTTATGGTACATATGTCTTGATTACATCATTTTTTATTTGGTTGTTAATAAAGTACTGATAATGATTCAAGGAAATCTTAGATTTTAGTAAGTTTCTGAGACATTCAGTGCATGCGTAGCATTCATGGGGTATAGCCACTGGAAATACCTTATATTATTCCGAGTTACAAATCACTGATTTCGTTAAACAAAATGTAAAATTCAAGATAATCAAATTACCAACAAATTTTGTTTACCAATTTTATTAATTGGGTCAACAGTTTTGGCGTAAAAGAAAGAAATGTGGCGAATAAGTAATTTATTCTGCGAAATTAAAATAGAAAAATTACTAAATCGACAAGAAAAAATTAAAAACGTCAAAAATACTCAGCTTATCAACATGGTGAAGATGACTCTTTGCCGTAGAAAAGAAGTTGCTGTTTTAGACGATTCCTAAAATTATGGGCAACTGAGTGAAGGTAGCAAAAATCGACTTTTTACTATCTTTTTGCCTGTTTGTCATTTTAATTCATTTGCAGTTCGTTTTGTTAAAGTTTTGCATTTGTTAAAACATACGTGTTTGTTAATAGTTATATTTGTACAAACTTTGAAAGTGTATTTTTTAACTTTTCCTACGTTTAAATTTGTAGCCACTCAATTTTGTATGCCCCGGTCATAAACTGCGTTGAAACACCTATTTTTATTATATTGATATAAAAACTATTAATACTATTAATACGCACGTATATTATAGCACATAAAAAGAGTTAAATAAAAATGAACTTCAAATAAACTAAAATCAAATTAATTAGAATAAAATGGCAAAAAACAAGTTGAAGTTTGGTGCTTTCACTCGATTTTTCTTTGTAAAAGGGCGATCTTCACGATTAAAGTGATAGACAGAGCCACCAAGTGGTTTAGGAGATGTTATATAGTGCACGAATATGATGCTATCTTGCACAGGAACTATTATAATGTACGTTTATAAATAGATATAGCGTTGCCAAACCGTCGGATGCCAATGTGGCCGATTTTGAATCAGAAAATATACTCACAAACTATGACATCGCCGGCACACGGCGAATCTTAGAACTAACGAGTATAGTGTTATATACATAGTGGTAAAAGTGGCATCCGCTAGATTTTCATATTTGTGTAATCTACGTAGTTTCATTACGTGTAAAATAATTTTGGGGAAATTACAAGGTGGTATCGTTTATCAGATGCCACCTTTTTTCGGAGGACACTTACCGTAAATTTAACATGGGATGAAGTATTAATAAAAGACAAAACAAAAGTTACAAAGATAAATATTTCCTCCTATAAATGATTAACTAATTGGATTGTTCTTCCTTGAGGAGGGGCACCAAAAAAAACCATTAAGGCGTTTTATCAGGCAACGTTTCGTGCAGCCGAATGTGCACTTCTTCAGGCCTTTAAAACAAATAAATGGTCCGCCACTTGGATAAGTGTAAAAAACACATAGATATCAAACAAACACAAAATAAATTAATAATTAAATGAATTCATGTTTGTTCGTTTCTACGTATAGAGTGTGTGTTTTATTAGAGATATTTATTTACATTTAATTATTAATTTATTTTGTGTTTGTTTAATATCTATGTGTTTTTTACACTTATCCAAGTGGCGGACCATTTATTTGTTTTAAGTAAGTAGTCGAGTCAATCACCTATAATTTAGATTTATATATTAAGGATATGATGTTTATATAATTTACCGTTAAATGTATTCCTTTCTTTTTAATAAACAGAGGCCTGAAGAAGTGCACATTCGGCTGCACGAAACGTTGCCTGATAAAACGCCTTAATGGTTTTTTGGTGCCCCTCCTCAAGGAAGAACAATCCAATTAGTTAAAAGTTACAAAGTAACAACACCAAATACAACTTGCTACCTATTTACATTCAATAGTTTGTTAGCATGATAACAGCACAATTTCTTTAGTTATGCCGATATCGAGATGAAGGTCTTTTGCCCGACAATTGGTGGAAACATAAAACGGGAGCAGAATGTTACAAATTTTCTCAATCAGACTGGTTTGCGAAAAGAATTAACATTAGTACACAATTGGTTACTAATTCACAATATAATTGCAATATTCCTGTAGGAAATTTGGGTATTGGCAAATATATAACATTTGACTACGAAGATGAAAACAGCACAAGCTACATAGCTTCATCTTTTAAAGAAAAACTATACTTCACCAAATGGCAAAACTGTGCTAAAAACGCTGACTTATGCTGCAAACAGATTATGAATAATTCTACTATATATCCAAGTAAGGATCACATTTAAATATATCTAAATATTGATTTAAGTATGGCACCGTTGTAGGTGATGAATATGAATGTCCTGCAACATGGGATGCGTGGAGTTGTTTTGATTCAGCAGTAAGTGGTACGGTCAGCGAGTTACCATGTCCTGACTATACTACTTCTTCAGAAGCTCTTCCATGCACATGTAAGCAAACTATATATCAATACTAATACGCTATCTCGTGGAAAATATGTTCACTTATGGATTGCACATTGAAATGAAATTTAACGAAAACTGTTTCAATTGATATGATATTAATATTTAATTAATAAATGTATTATTGTATTTCCAGTATACAGTAAAAAGTTGTTTTTCGAATGGAACTTGGGAATTAACCACAAACTATTCTACCTGCGCTTCAGCACCTATATACAGAAGACGCCATTATTTTCATTTAGTAGTTCTGTATGTATCAACGGCACTAAGCTTACCAGCAGTTCTACTCTTTGTAAGCTATAAAAAACTACGTATTTTGCGAGTTAATCTGCACAGAAACTTACTCATTGCTTGTATTTTACGAAATATTTGTACTATATTGACAAAGGATTTGGTTATATTGGATTCTTTAAAAAATTCTACCGAAACCAACAACGTACTAATTAACAACGGTGTAGCGTGTAGAGTATTAGCTTATTTTAATAACGCATTTACAAATGCGGTTTATTCATGTATGCTAATTGACGGGTACTATCTGCACAAACTAATTGTCAACGTTTTTAATTCGGATCCAAACATTTATCTTTTATATACAATAACTTTAGGTAACATTTGTACAAAAACGTATTCCTTTATTTAATATATTATTTTTTAGTTTTAACGTTTCTACCTACAACTATTTGGGCAATTTTGATAGCTATCAATTTAAACAATAACTGTTGGACAGTGGATTCTTCTTGGTACCATTGGGTAACGGATGCGTTTCGGATAGGAGTACTATGTCTTAACGTTTTATTGCTATTGAACATTATACGAGTTCTTCTTTTAAAACTCAAAAGAAACGTCACAGCTAAAGAAACAAAGTACACTTATGTTTTAATTAATGGAAAGAGTTATAATATTCTTTTCACAGCTCTCGCGTAAGCGTATTGTAATAATGTTTGTGCTTGTATAACTTTTGTTTTATTATATTAAGTTTTAATTCATATCGTTAAGGTTCCTCCGGAGTCGCCTGCAAATTTGCCTTCAAAGGTGTTAGTCATAAAGTTAACCACCAAAATTCAAAAAAGAAGTCGGAATTTGTTAGTATTGCATTGTAACAGGAAGAAAGATTAGATGGATACTTACTAGTATAATGTCCCATGCTGAGAATGGCTAATCAGAGCAACATTCGGTTTTGTAATTACCTGAAAAATAGTAAACGTCTGCTTCATTTATTTTCAACAGATTTTGGTTACTAATGAAAGTATAGAATTTGCTTTAGTTTTGTGTAGATATTTGCATACGATGAATGTATCTTCAAAATACCTAAACCGAAGTTTCCAGGCAATGGATTTGCAGGATTCCATAAAAATGTTGGCGACAACAGAAGATAAAGGGAATTCCATAGAAGCACCCGAAACCTGTTTGTAAAAGTTATTGCTGAATTGAAAATAAGTTTGTATGAGCGGTATCAATCCTACATCTTTACCATATTGAAATAATATTTGGTCGATAATTGCGAGAGAATATTTGATAGGATCCTTTGTAAACAATGATGTAACATCAAAACTAACAAGCAGAACATCATGATTTACCTTCAATTATCTAAACGCTAAATGAAATGGTGATGAATTTGTAAGTAGTGGATTTAATTGTACTAACAATGGGCCTTACTTGTGAATCTTAGGTAGATAATATAGACGAGAAGGTTTGAATGGAAGGGATAAGCCGTCGCTGCGTCTCGAGAGGTACATTACATGATTTTATAATTTGAATAACTTTGCATTCAATCCCAGGAGTGGGGTCACGTAGTAAACGCCTATAACATGGAATTAATCTAATCTACATAAGTGGCCGTATCCAGGATGACTGTAGCTTTACCTTTATCTTCTGGAAAAATAGTTATGTCAGAGTTCTTTTACTGTAAAATCTGACTTGGTTGAGTTTTAATAGTCTACTTTGAACTATCGTTTGCTTTCAAGTTTCTCCTGATACCGTTCCTTACAATAGGTGGCAAAACGTTGGCGACTACATCCCCGAAGATGTTTTAGTCTTAACAGTGAGCCCGGCCGTGAAAAACTAAATTCTTAAAAAGATACATTATTTTGATTATCATTTGTTATCCGGAGGAACCTTAAAGCTTACTTGCTGCAAATGTTGAACCGCTAACTTACAATATGCTTACAATATTGCTATTTTTATTTAAATTAAAAATGTTACGTTTGAAAAATTGTTAAGTCATTTTTAGATCGACATTAAAAGCAACTTTGTTTTTGCTTCCTTTGTTCGGAGTGCCTTTCATCCTAATTGCAAACAGAAACATTGTGGATGAGAAGTCGTGTACAGCAGGTGACATCTATTACTATGCGAGTTACTCTATTCAAGCACTTCAAAGTGTAATGGTGGCGTTGTTGTTCTGTTATTTAAACAAAGAGGTGAGGATGATTTTAGTAATTAGCGCCTATAAAATTTTGTTAAAGGTGCATACTCAAATAAAGAAGACTTACAGAACAATTTTAACTGAAAGGTTTGGTGTAAACCTTAATTCCGCTAATAGACGAAGAGATACGGCTGCTACGTATGTTCATAATCAAGCTGTTTCGCAAGCGGAAGCCAGACGTTCTGAAACGAAAGCAAAAGTGAATGATTGGCTCACCGAAAACCCAGTTGGCGATGATATTGAGAAGGATACGAAAGAAAACGGCCAGTTTAATGAAATAAGTAGATATATTGATGAGAGTACAAATCGTTCTCATGAAAACGTGGAAATGAATGACTTCAGTCGGGACATACAGTTAATTAAACCATGATATTACTTATAATAATAAGAAATATATTATTGATATTTTATTTATTTTTTTTTATGAAACTTAGGCTAGGATGTTAGAATGAGAATTACAGTCGATGAATATGTATTCTTCTTCAGGATTATAGTAGGATGTTCAACATATTATTAATATATTCTGATAATTAAGAATAAATTATAACTCAAATAATTATTTTTAAGTTATTATTTTCTCCTTAATATAAATAATGATTGGTAATTGGACTTCTTGAAGGAGGAGCACCATCAACCATTCAATTGTTTATTTCGGCAACGTTTCGTGTGCTAAGGTGCACAGTTTTGCACGTACCATGAGCTTTTCTCGCCTCTACTTCCTTATTCAGTCTAGACAAAGATAATTATTTGATGATTGGTAATTGGACTTCTTGAAAGAGGAGTACCATAAACCATTAAATTGTTTATTTCGGCAACGTTAAAAAATACACAATGTGAGTAATACACATTGTGTATTTTTTATCAATAAATAGAGGCCTGATGAACTGTGCACCTTAGCACACAAAACGTTGCCGAAATAAAGAATTTAATGGTTTATGGTGCTCCTCCTTCAAGAAGTCCAATTACTAATCATCAAATAATTATCTTTATCTAGACTGAATGAGAAAGTAAAGGCGAAAAAGGTAACGGTAAGTGCAAAAGTCAAACAACCACAACATAAATGCAAGAACCAAATCAATGCAAGAAATTTTTGATCATTGAATACAATTAACTTCATTTCTACGTTTTTTGCATGGGTTTATAAGAATATGACAGGTCTATGATAATATAAGTGAGAATTTGATATCACTTTCTAATTCATCAAGGTTACAAAACATAAACGATCATTCTAAATAAAAAAGGAAAATTACAAACATAATCAAATAAAGAGAAATAATGAACTGTAAATAACTGATAAGGTAGTGAATTATTTTATGTTGAATGTACAGGAGTATCATCTACTGAAGTAAGATGTCTCACCCTTAATATAAGAGACTTTATTTCTTGTTATCAATCATTAAAAAAAAAAAGTTAAAACGTACGTCAATTTCGTTAGAGTTTTTTCTTGTGTGTATAATCACAGTAACAAAAAAATTAAAATAACAATAAAAAAAACGTCAAAACGTACGTCAATTTCGTTAGAGCTTTTTAGTGTGTGTTTTTAGGCGTTTTTAATACAAACATAAAATATGGAAGGTGATCAGTACCTTACAGTACTCCATGGCCAACAAGAAAAACATGTTGTTCCTGAGAATCACCACTTTGGTTTCCGGACCTGGCCATCAAGACCCTCCCGGATAATTACAAAAAAATGTATAATACAATTCCACAAAACACAACCACACGCTAATATAGGCCACACAACAAATATTCTACAAATTAATGTTGAGGGGTTAAGTAAGGACAAATCAGATTTCTTGACTAATCTTTGTTTCAGGAATAAGGTCGATATTTTACTTTCAGGAAACACACTTTGGAGATGAGACAAGTATACTCAATTAAGGTATAGTAAAAGGTTTTCAATTAGTAGACTTTATTGAGAGCCCGATTCATGGAATAGCAACATACGTCAAAGAAAATATTCAATACGAAAATGTACAAAAAAGGAATTGGTAGACCGCAAAAATAATGTTGAGACGAATTTGATCATGAGTTTGTAAAGGGGATTCTGCAGCAAAACCTTCAGATCCAAAAAACTTCAACTCGAGACATAAAAATTAAACACACTTTACCAGAATGTGAGAAGATTGCAATCAAAACTTTTAGAAATACTCTTCCCGTGTTGTATTATGATATCTTTATGCTTACCAAAACGAATTTATGTGAAGAAATAAGCAGACCTAAAGTTACAATTTTTATACTGTAGATCATAGGTCAAATACTAGTGTTAAAAAAGTGGCGGGGGTGTCGTGATTATAGTAAAACATAGTATTCTAATACCTTTCATCATAGTATTCCAACTATACTTTTGTTAACTCCTGATGATAATATTAAACATGTTTTTGTAGGACTCAGTTTTAATCTTGGAACTGTTTACAATTCCATAAATTCCGAAAGTAAGTGCTACAAAGATCACTGTGCAGCCGTTGAGTTTCTGGTGAAGGCGCATTAAGCTACTAAGATCCTACTTGCTGGTGACTACAACCTATGCGGACTTCCATGAACGCTGAGAATCGGTACGACCGCTACTTTAAGTAATAGTGCCAATGTTGTTATTAATTCCTTTCTAGATTTTTTGAATATTAAGCAATTTAATTATGTTATAAATCCCACTGGTAATTTTGTAACTTTGACGATGGCAAAATTGATCTGGTGAATGCCGATACAAGTTTGATTACTAATTGATAATTATCATCGTCCATTAGATATAAAAATAAAATTAAATGTGTTTAAGTCAGATTGTTTGTCGTAAAATCATACAGATTATGACGTTGCTAGTCTAAATTACTATTCGCAATGTGTTGATTGGTTATGCTTAAGTAGAGGGTCAGTTAACGTGGCTATAGACTTATTTTAAAGTATTTTATATAGAGGTATTGAATCTTTTATCCACGTTAACCGTTTTTTCAAAGATCTGTATCCTAGATGGTTTGATAAAGACTTGATAGAATTAAAAAAATTAAAAAAGAGGGCTCACTTGTTGTTTAGGTCAACTAATAATAATTCGGATTATCTTGTTTTTGCCAATTTGAGAAGTGATTGCACAAACGTACCTATATAGTGCTATATAAAATATTTATAAGCAATTCAGAAATCTCCGTACCTACTATCAAACAACAAGTCCTTCGGGCTTTAAAAAACAATAACGGCATTCTCACAACCACAAAATTTAAAGATAAACTGGCAAGCAGTCATAATTCTACATCTGATCTGTTCACTGATAATTTCTACTATGCCAAATGGTAATGCTGGTAGGAGGCCAGCATTTTACTCAATGTCTATTTTTTTGGATATACAAGAGGCCATTAATGTATTGAAGATAAAAAAGTCAGCAGGTCTACTCATTATATATTTTATTCCAAAAGTATCTCAGCCATGGTCAATTTCCAAATGTTCGAGTTACACTGTAGTAATTTTCAAGTCAGTGTCGAAATGTCATGTTGTAAACTACAGACCTAGCTTAATTTTGTCTTCTATTGGTGTGTAAGAAACTATCGGCTACACTAAAACCTATAATTATATTAGAGCAGCATGATTTTTATTGACTAATCTTTAGAAAGCTACTGGTTGAGGAAGGAGCTCTTCCGTTAAAATAAATTCCTGTGAATGACGGTTTTTACAATACCACATCTGGTGTACCTCAGAGGTTTTATCTTGCTCTCCTCTTGTTTCTTATATTCATTAACTATCTTGGGATTATGCTTCAAGCGTCTATGCGCTTTTTTTTGCTGATGACGTAAAAATATTTAGGTCAATTTCGTGCATGCAAGACTTCTTATTCTTGCCAGAAACCTTAGATGGTCTTCCTCAATGGTGCGGCGGTAATAAACTACAGTTGAATCCTGGCTTTCATAATTGTTTCTCTCCGCAGATATTAGAGTACAATAATAATAGGCCAATCTTCCCAAAAATTTATGTTGAATCCTTTCAAGCTTATTAATGTGTGTCCTATACATAGATGACCAACCTGGAAATAATACTCTAAGTGCGAACTAACAAACGCGATGAGAGAACCTTACGACGCATTTTTGAAGTCATGAGTACTTTGGAACACAATCCCTAATGCTTTATACACTCGCAATATGATCAATAAACGACACCCAAATTCGGCCACGCATATGACACGAGAAAGTTTTTTAGAGACAGGATTTTAATAAAAATAGTAAATAACCATTATTGATAGAAATACAGTCTTGATTGCTCTTTAGAAACTCAAAAATGAAAAAATATAAAAAAGGTCTTATTTTTAAAAAATGAGTATGTTCTTGCCCAAACTAATTGAAGCTGGATTCAAATAGAAAGTTTTTCTTAGGTATGTGAAACATTAACTAAGAAAGAAAATATAAAAACCATTTTGGTACTCAAATGTACTCTTTTGGATGTAGAATTCAGTGACACATTAGCTGTTTCTAGTGGTATATTCTCCAAAATACTCTTACTGAAATTCACTATATTGAAAAATCTGCTCTTGTAACTAAAATATTCATAGATAATCAAAGTATAGGGAAACGCAAAGCAGAATGAGGTGCGAACAAAATTGACCCTAGTTCATAACGAGTACCAAAAAAAGGGCAGTTTTATAGATTACGTATTAATTATTAACGTAAAGAAAAATTAAAAATATTGGTAACATACCTATTTTTTCTAATAACATATCATTTACCCCGTTGTGCCACATATATAATGCAGAACAGGGCATCAAGTTAAGTCAAAATATTTATTTCAAAATTTTGCAAATAATGACTGCTTCATCGTCTTCGCTGTCGACGCCAGCGCAAGAATTATAGGCTCAGTCGAATAAAAGTATCCACAATAGAGACATTCAGATTCATCTATCTCGCTAGCACTGTGGAATTTGGTGTCAAATTTGAGGAATATTTATATGTTTATTCGTTCCTTTGGTTTCTGTGTTGGTAACGTTTTTCCTTTTGTTAATGCCCTCAAAAAGTTGTGCTTAACCCTCTCCGCTATTGACTTTTGCTTTTATTCAGAAGGTGTTTTCTAAATTTATTTTGATTCGGTCAATATTGCTGTCTTCTCTTTCTTCCTTTTGTCTCTATTTATACCTTGCTTTACCTTAGGAATTGAAATGATCACCTCAGATGAAACGTGAAAATGGAGTGGCTTTTCATTATGAACTGTAAGAGTGTCTTGTTTCTTTATAGTGTTGTGTTTATCGACTCTAACGTGTTGACATCGTTTATGGAGATTTGACCTTCATTTAAATTTACATTTTATTCATTGGTTGTAAATTATCGCAATTAGTTAGTACTGTAACAACATTGTTATCATTCCAACAAATTTCTAAAATATCATTTGTGGCTGATGATGTCATAGATCCTTGTAGTGTTTTTTTGAAAACCAACTTATTTGGGAGTTTCAACAATCTATTGCATCTGATTTTCTTGTAATGTCTCAGTACCGCCAATTTTCAGTAGATTCAATCTTTCTAATAATATTACTGATGTAAACAGATTGTTAAAATACAAGGTGTCTCCAGAGATCACTCCCCAGGCTTGTATTTCCGTTATTTTTTATTTTTTATTATTCTTTTTTTTAATATTAGTAAATGAGATTAAATTCTCTATAAGAAAAGTAAATACAATTTTCAAATTCTGCACTCATATTAAGGTAGCAATATTCAACTTTTTCTCTTCAAATAGCATAATATAATATTTTTTTTATTAATATTTCGAATAGTACCTTTTATTCTCTTTACAACCATATAAAAAAATGTGGGTCCTACATAAGAATTTTTGCTAGAAAAATACGATTAAAAAAAATGTGAATTACCTATACTAATTCCGAAAAGTGCGACATGATGCTAATGTGATTATTATTATTTTTGTGATTATGTTATAATAGAAAATTGTATTTATTTATCTTATAGAGAATTTAATCTCATTTACGAAAATTAAAAAATAATAAAAAATAACGGAAATACAAGCCTGGGGAGTGATCTCTGGGACAACCTGTAGACTCACTTTAATGTGATCAACTAAACCAAAAATCAACCACATTCTCTTTTTGACCCAATCCAATATCTGCAAGGCGAAAAAAATGTAAAAAATTATAATATGGTGTACATAAAGTAATTCCGGGAGAGATGCCCTACTTAAGGAAAAAGTTGAAACTTGAAGTTAAACTTTTTTTTTTAATTCTGAAAAAATACATGTCATATTGAACATGAAGTAAACTAACGTAATCCTTGACAAAAAACATAGTTGTTAACTCCCAGATCGGTGAAAAAAAAAATAAACTTGAAACTCTGCATATGGCCATCTCACCCGAAATGTCCGAGTGAGTTGCCTCGCCAAAACGGGAGAAACGTCATACAAACTGGTTTTCACTTTGTTTATTCTTTGTACCGCTTTTCCACATGTGAAAGATGTATCTTCATGTGGCGTACAAGTTTCATGGAGCCATCCTCCGCAACGAATACACTGTATCCAATCGTCGTTGGTTTTCGTTTCATGATAGTTCTCTAGACATTCTACGCAATAATCATCTTTGTGTTGACTCTTACTTTGTTGAGGTTCGGATTCACATTTTGAGAGCGATTTCTTGGTGTCCTCCATGTTCATTGTTGACGGCTTTTGCTTTCTCATCTTCCTGGCCTTTTCTGCTAAACATTCTTCATCAGAAGATAAACTGTTTTTGTCGTTTTCATGGATGATTTGTTGAGTTTTGATCCGTTTCTTTGCCCGAGCTTTAATGTTCTTCCTTGAATGTATGGGTTCATTGTGGGTGGAAGCTTTAGTTAAAATTTCTGCAGATTGCTTCCTTCGTCGCTTCTGTTGTTTTGGAAGGACAGGTACTAGACTTATCTCGGCCAGAAATTTGGAAGGAGTTTCTTTCGTAGCGTTGTTTGTTTTAGTTGAAGATCCTGACGGACCAGGGAGAGGTGACTGCCTATGCCGAAGATCATTCTCGGCAATTGGCGCAATTTCTTCCGCTGCTGCATTGGTAAGGCCGCGCTTACATCGGCAATAGCGTAGAAATAGTCAGGAATTACTGCTGGATCCAACGGAAATATTCCTGTCGCTCTAAATCCGGATAAAGCAATTTCGATTGACGCTGCTTTGCCCCAGGCATTCCCAATCAGCTCCCCCGCTTAAAGGCAACCAATTTTTCTCCCCGGATGGTGTATCATCCACTGCTTTGCTTCTTTCTTTAGATGATGCTTCAGTGACTTGAAAAATGATCGGTCGAGGGGCTGGAGCGCTCGGGTAGTGTGACTTGGTAGGCAAATCAAAATAACATCATTTTCTTCGGCATACTCCAGCATTTCAAAACAGTTCCGGTGGGATGTATGTCCATCCAGAATCAAAATTGTCTTGCCTGGTGGTTTTCTTGGGATGAAATGTTCTTTCAGCCACTTGAAGAACAGCTCGGACGTAATGAATGATGATTTTGCGTTCATGTAAACTTTTGCACTTGCAGGTAACCCGTCACCAAACTCTTTTTTCTCCCGTACTCCTTTGAAAATTATGACGGGTGGAAGAAATTTACCTTCAGCGCTACAGCACGCTATTATGGACACATTTTCGCCTCTCTCGGAAGATATTATCGTATGGACATCTTTAGCTCCTTTGGTTGCAATTACAGGACCAACTTCATTATTCAACTGAAACCCCGTTTCGTCCATGTTGAAAATCTTTTCGGAGTGTTCAAAAAAGTTAAACTCAGTATAAACATCAGAGAGCAAATTAAAAAAGGCATTAGCTTCTTCTCTGTTCATTCCCTCAGTCCGTGCGAGTGATATTCCCTGAGATTGTTTGATGCTCAATTCTTTATTCCTCTTCAAGGAAGATGACAGCCAGTCGTAGCCTGCCATACGGATTTCACGATTGAAGCGGTGCTGAATTCCCAACATTTCAGCTAACGCTAACGATCTTAGTGTTTCTCTATCCATCGCAAATCCGGCCTTTTCCATTTTTGGGATGTGTTTAACGAGCCTCTTTTCATTTTCTACTCTCAATAAAGCTTGTGGACCCAAAGGTAACTCTGCAATAATCCCGGTACTTCTTCTGCGCCGCAATGTTCGAGAAGGTATCCCATAAACGCGCAAAGCTTCATTGACTCCAATTTCTCCTTGATTCAATCTTCTAAGAGCAACTTCCAAATTTTCCTGCATCCATTAGCGCCTTAGGGTAGCGGTAATCTTCCGAGTGTACTTTGTAGGCATTGTATTTTCTGTAAAAAAAACACATTTTGTTACGATCATATTGAAGTACGGGTTAGACGCCCCAGGGCATCTTTACTTTTGTAAAGGTATAGATGCCCTACCCGTAAGCTTGAAATTGCCAAACAAAAATCAGAATCTCTCAACATAACCTCAATAAAGAACTATTTTGGCCTGCATCACAGCGTATTTAAGATACAAATCTTTTTCAATGCAAAATAACAGCTCAATCGAATCCATTTATATTATAAATCAACTTTATAATGAAATACCTTACCTTGTTTTCTGTTTGTAAGCAAAAAAACGGTTATCGCGGTCAAAATATGGCACTGACTCGACGATACGGCTTGTAAACAATGACTAAATCCGGAACTTGCTGCGCCCATCGGCATTTGGAGTGACTTAATCATACTGGGCCGTCTATACCGGTGGGGCAACTCTCCCGGAATTACCTTACATTTTTTTACCATTTTTACGATTTTAACTTTTATCAACTACATTAACAAATCATCGATTGATATTGACTCAATCTGTGGAAGCCTTAATATAAAACCGTCACTGTAAAGGGCAGAACGTCGGTAATCTCAGTCTATTGATTTGTTTATATTCACTCTATTCTATGTTATGGTAGAGACGACGTTTCGCACCGCAGGTGGGTGCTTGTTCGGGCCGATGACCAAATTAGAAGTTCATATAAAAAGATATACGTTGTTTTATGGACGAAACTGTTAATCATAAAATATTCAATGGAGAAATTAACACAGTCTGGATTAAGAAAAATTTCATATGTAAACGAAACGGCAACGTAAGTCTGAAGTCAACGGCCTTAATAAGCACCCACCTGTAGTTCGAAACGTCGCCTATACAGAGTTATTTATTCACCAGACATTTGTGCAGCTTCCATAAGAAGCCCAGGGGCCTTAATACTCTCCCTGCCAACAATGTTCTAGTCGTTCATGTACGACGTCGTTCAGTGCAATTTATTTGATTCTAATATGTATTTACAAAGATGGATCCTCTGTCATGTTGAAAAATCCAACTGCACAAACAACTATAAAGTAATAGTTATGTACATTGTAGTGTGGAAAGTAGGATTTTACGGGGCGACAGCTTTGTTTAAGTTTCATTAGCTGGAGCACAATAAAATCACTTTACACACGAAATTTGTATTATATTTTTTGGCGACGATCATCTTCAAAAATTAAAAAAAGAACAAAATTTATTTCTTCTGATTTTAAGTAAGCCTGGCTGTTTAACTATTTTCATATACACTACCTAATATGTGTCAGTTCATTTGTTTAACTGACGTATAGATGGCACCATCAATATCATCATCAATAAAATAATTAAATGCGCCCTTATTCTGTACATTATCGTGTCAAGTATGGTGTAAAGTAAATTTTCTAAAATCAATTTATATTTACTTAATTTACTTCGCAAATAGCAGATAAATCAGCCACTACATTACCGCATAGTAGCCGTACTTTGACGCATAGTAGCCGAACTTTACCGCATAGTAGCCGTACTTTACCGCATTGTGTGTAAAAATCAAGTTTGAAGACAAGTATGAAAAACTGAAAAATGTGCTTTACAGTTCAGGAGGCAAAAAATTATATTTCACAAATACTATAATCAACGCCTGCATAAAAAGCAAATTAGTTTACTGAATTAGATATTATTTTACATTCAGTGGGTTATTTTATCAAGCAATGCATTTATCAGCAGTTTTACAGTTTTTAGTTGCCAATAGGCTGTAATCGGTTCATAGTCTTGAAGTAATAGCGATAATTGCCACTTTATTTCTTAATGTTTAAAATAATTTTTAACGAAATTGAGATATTTAATATTTAATTCAAAAGAATTAGTTTTTCTGTTTTAGGACCTTTTCTAATTGGACAATGGACAAATGGCTGAGGTGACCTAACCTAAACATTAAATTACCTCTTCAAATATATTAAATAAATATTAGCGTAATAAAGAAAAATAGTATGAAGAACGTGTCACAAATACTTTTTGCCGTACTCAGAGATTTGCAGACAAAGTTTGTTTTCGTTCGATAAAAAGTCAGGGTGTGACTTATTTTTAATATACTTACTACAATAGCATGGACTGTACTGTATGATTTTCCGGGATGGGGTAAAATAGTAAGTTGAAGATTCCCCCGCTATAATCATATTTCACACGTAATAAAAACTCTTGTATGAACGGATGAAACCCTTGATACAAATTTAAGTGTTAACAGGCAACACAACATTCATATATGTTATTTTGCAACAACCTGTACAGCTTAGTAATGTTTTAGTTCTAAAGTTTACAACCAACGAAATTGTAATGTTGGTAATGGAATCGTACTGTCGCATTGAACCCTTTTTAGTTTATAATTATTAAGTATTATTTAATTTTCAGCATAAATAGTGAAAAAGTGTGCATTTTTTAGAATGTGTTGGAGTTAAATATTCTGTACCTCTATTGAAAAATAGTTAAATTTTGAAAATGTATTCCGGTAACGATTCTACTGGTTCCCATAACTACAATCCGTGGCCCTTAAATCCAGCAGCTTATCAAAACACCCCAAATGATCAAATTGATTGGGCCGCATTAGCACAACAATGGATTATAATGAAAGAAGCGGGCCCCCCTGTACCTGAGCAACTAACAGCACCTCCCCCTCCGAAAATCCAAAAGGTTAAGAAAGATAACTCTTTTGAAGGAGGCGAAGCTCCTATGGAAGTTGAAAATGAAAGGGACGATGAAGGACAACCTCCAAATTGGAACGAAAACAATTCTAACGAGCCAGCATGGAACTGGAATCAGCAACAAAATTGGGGTGGAATAACAGTTGGTCAACACCATCTGCAGTACCACCACCTGCACCTAGTGCACCAAAAGCCGCTTTGCTTCCTACACCACCTACTTACAATCAATATTCAACTTCAAATGAGAACAGCAATAATTATTCTGGGTATGTAACTTTGTTCTTGTTTATGAATGTTAATAACTTATGTAATAGAGCAACGAATGAATACTCCGGAGGATACTGGACTTCCAATGCTAATAAAATTAAACCGCATAATAAACGATACAGTAAAGTTAATGTTTCCGCACGTTCTACTGCACCTCCAGCTCCTGCATTAGAACAAGTCATGTTAGATGCCACAAAAAGGAAACAACTTCCTGCTTGGATTAGAGAAGGTTTAGAAAAAATGGAAAGAGATAAGCAGAAGCAGTTGGAGAGGGAACGCGAAAAGCAAGAGAAGCAAGAAGTGTCTGAAAAATCTGTGTTAAACGAAAAGAGGCTTTAGAAATTATCAAATCTACTGTTAAGGAACGTGAAAGAAGTAAATTTGTAAGTATATTAAGACGACAGTATTTATCTCATTAACATAATTCATAAAATGGTAAATTGAAATGAAATTTTAAGTAAGTTGTAGGTAAATTCATAACAGATCTTTTCAAGATCATATGTGGGTATTGTCGGAGGAGTAACTACCATGTAAATTAAAATTTGACAGTCCAAACTAAAAATATCCCCACAAAGTAACCATAAACCCACATGTGTGCAATGCCATCGCGCAAAGGAGTATTCAATAGGTCTATGTTACCCTTAATGCAGAGAAAATAGTAATACATTTCAATTGGTTGATCTTTCACAAACCCCAAGGGATAGTAGTAATAATTGTTCAAATGATATTTACTCTTTATGTTTGTGCCATTGTTGTTAATAATAATTAACGAAATTGCACTTATATTATAATTCCAAAAGATTCAACATGTTACAATTGCGTTTCATTTTGTCATCAGTTATAATCATATCTGCAAATTTTTTACTCAAAATATTTTACACAAAAAAAATAATACTTGCAGTATCCAAAACAACAACCAACAATAATATTATCATTTAAGAGTCAAATATATTACAGCATCACAGCTAGAAATATCGCCAACGACACAAGTGTGGCTGTTGCTCCTCGCCCATCTGTCGGCGCCGGTAACGACAGGATAAATATAACGACAAGTGTGAAAGCGTTCGCATCTAATTACATAAGGTTACCCGTCTACCGGGGTCGTTGTTGTACCGGTGTCGTGTCGGCCAATGTGAAATTCGAGGTGAAAACGCTCATTCTATATCGAAAAATTACTCTGATGTAGATGAAGTAGGTATTGTATGTCTCAAGGACTTTTATGCATTAGTGATTAAAACTCCGCAACTCGTTCATAAAAGCCTTACTTTACACACTGCCATCATAAATAACTATTATATTGCGTTGTTTAAAATTGGAGTCGTTCTGGATTTGAAAATTTAAATTAACTTAGGATAGATGCTTGGTGTGAATATGACTATGATTTTATGACTACAGTTTTATTGCCATTGAATTGAGTAGATTTTGGGCACAATCTAAATACCTAAAAGTCCTTTATAGGAGTTGGAAGTGAGTTAGAGTGAAAAATACCCTTGTCACGTGACAAGGATGTTTTTACACTCTAACTGACTTCCAACTCCTATAAAGAAAGCCCTTCCTGCCTGAGGCAACTTCTGCTTAACAATTGTTTAATTCGGTGAAGAATTAGATACATAAGCTTATCACCTTATATTATTTTTTTTTCATTTTCTTTAGACCTCGATCAAGCTAGAAACGCATTGCAAAATCTCCATACTTAAGGGCTAATTAGATGCTAATTAAATGTTCTATTGTTAAACTAAACGCACGATATTTTCTTGGTAAAACGTGCGGCAGTTCTAACTTGAGAAACGACTGAAAACTAAGAAGGAAACATTATTTTGGAAAACCGATTGCCCTTGAAATAACAGCTAAACTTCTTGCCAGAAAAGAAGACCCTGCGTCATAAGTATGTGCATATGAATCAATATTAAAAACTTCTGAGTCAATTTGATAATTTACTATTTAGTTACGGGTTAAAATTAGAAAGTTACTAAACAGTGTTGGCAAGATGTGGTTGTAAGTTGAAATACTAACCTCAAAAAGTAACAAGCGACAGCAATTAATAACTAAAATACAGAATGAAGCAAGAATGACAGCGACCGATATTTGACAGAACGTCAACTTAAATGAAATTGAAGTCAATAGTACGTTTCAGTCAAAACGATGTAAGAGAAAAAAGTTCCGCCCTAGTGTTATCTTTATCTATCAGTTTTACCAACACGAACCTTCAAAAATACTCTGAATTTTAAATTATCACCAAAAGTCAACCCAAGCCACAGATTATTAACCTTTTCTGTAGCCATGTTGATATCTTAATAAAAAATAAATTACAGGTACTTAATAAAACAATTTTAAATACTGACAGAAGACAGAGGTAATAGTAAACAATTTAGTCTTGAAAAAGACTGTTTGTAAAAAAAGCAGCAAAAGAAGATAAAAACCACGCAGAACAAATTCAAACGAATAATTAAAAATTTTAAGGTTAGCTTGACTTGGGTTGATTTTTGGTGATAATTTAGAATTTAGAGTATTTTAGAGGATTCGTGTTGATAAAACTGACAGAAAAAGATAGCACTAGGGCGGAACTTTTTTCTCTTACATCGCTTTGACTGAAACGTGCTATTGAGTAACTTTATTCATAACGCATATAGTAAATTTTCCCTCTTTATTTTACACATATCTATGCCTTACTCATAAAATGATCGGTGCGTTATTTTGAACATCAGAAAATAATGACGCAAGTATATTCTTTGGTGGCACCATGTTTAATTATATGCTAATTAAGTAGTTTATTGTCAAATAAAATATACAATGTTTTTTTGGAGAAACACATGACGGTTTTAACTTGCGATCAAGCTGCAACCTGCACACTCTGATAAGGCATGCTGGTATAGTTCGTGTATGTAGATTTTCTGTACAGTTTTTAGGCTAGTTTGTTTCCTCATTTTTTTACTAGCACATCCTAGCTGGCCAATTGTTGTTCACCTTCTATCTCCATAGTGAACTGGATACTTAGGTGTTGGCTGTTCAAGTGTCGAAAAAACTGGTTAAGCTTCTCTCTGACTTGTTTCCAAACGACGTATCATCTACGCACCGGAACCATGTCACTGACTTGTGTTCCACGGTCTCGATGTCTTTCTTCTCAAAATTCTCCATGAAAACTGGACTTCACTTTCTAAATGAAGTTTGCTGATATCAGTATGGTCACGACATTTTTCCTTCATTGGTACTTTGGTAAAAACTGGACACTACAACCGAAAAATAATGGAACTCCTAGATCCTGCAAGCTACAGACCTTTGAAGAAAGGATCTCTCACAAAGAGACTACGACTCACCAATTGACTGATCAAGTCAGAAGATACTCAAAAACGAATTCTAAGATCCTAAGCTGTTGCTCCAAGATTTTAATTGCTCCCAATATCGACAAGACAGATTTCCATCTAAAATCAATAGTTAGCGCTCCTAGATCACCAACATACTACTTAGCTAAGTACTTGGCAACGCTACTCCAACTACATATAGGAAAAACCAACAAAATTCGAGACATCAACAGCGAACCCTAAGATATCCTTTTTAAGTTTTGAACACCCAAACGGCATCTTTCGAAAAACAGGCACATGCAAGCCCCGTCCCTTTTGAACCAGTTTAAATAGTAATACAGTCTGCGAAGCAGAACTCATCAGTCAACATTCCAATCAACGGCGGCCTTTAAAACCCCAATCTATACAACACTATTTCACAAACAGACCGCGAAAGCCAAAACCAATTTGTATTTGTCACTTTTTTGTAACCGTCTAGTTTTTCTTCTTTTTTTTTATTTTTACATTGCAAACGTTCTCCGTCATTTATACATTTTATGGAATTAAATAAAAAATAGAATGTGCCTTTCATTCCATTATCGGTGTATTAAATTACTTCATTCTACTGTCACATCCATATTAACTTTTTATCTTAAGTAGAGATTTCCTACTTTCCTGTGGTTGTTTATAAATAGCATTTTAAGATTGCCTATCAACAATACTTAGCAAATGCTTAGAAATACGTTGTGTAGATTATCTCAAAAACATATGGTATTGGTATAAACCAAACACCAATTAATTCATTAACCGTTACGCAAAAGTTGTCTGGTTTTCACACTCTAATCACAAATACGTATTTAGTACTTGTTGAAACATAAAAATTGACCCCTCTTATTAAGATTTTTTTTTTGAAAACGTGTTCACGGGTATCCTTTTATTTCTAGGAAAGCGATGGAGAAGATTCAGCAACAGAAAGCAATAACAGGGACATTGAGCAATTATCCCCCGAAAGTATAATCCTCTCACAAGAAGAACTGGTAATACTACCTCATGCATTTTTTTATAATAAATACATTTTTTTCTTTAGATGCTTAAAGTACGGCGTACAATGACTGAAATTTTATTAAAAGTTACTAATCAAGAAATACGGGCGGTATGTAAAGAAGAATTTCAAAGAATGTTAAGGAAGCACAAAGGTAGTGTATTATTCGTTAGCTTGTTAGGGTTTGCAAAATTTTATAATTATTATCACTAACAACAATTGTTTGGATGACAACTTGATGTCGTCACATTAAGCGTTGAATTTGTGAGATTGTTAGCAGGGTAAATGGAGCTAATGTGTTTATTTAATAAACTTCAGCTTCAGATCAACGTGTATCCGCGTCCAGCGGAACCATCATTACCGGCAGGCTTGGTAAGTTATTAGACTTTCAAATTTTTTTGTATTGTTTAATTTTTATATACGCTTGAAGAAATTTATATTCTTACAGCTTTTAATTTGTTTAAACAGCTTTGTGAATGATTCGGCATTGGTTAATATAAAATTAAAATATTAATAAGAATTCAGTTGCATATATTTTTATGTAGTTTCTAATTTCGAAGAGTATTGTTTGCGAATAACTGAGTGATTGTTTGAACCCACGAAAAAATGGACATTATTATAGGTTGTGTATTGTTTAACACAATAATATACTGAAAAGTTGTTACAGTTTGTTCATTTTTTTATAGCAGGTAGAAAATGAAAAGTTTCTTCAAAAATTAGATCGAGTACTGTTTAAAATTTGATATCAACAATCAGACCGCATGCTAAAACATTTTTTTTATACATTAGGACTATGTATGTGGTTTGGTAGAATGTCATCTTTTTAGTTTTTCAAATGGTATTTTTAATTCATTACTTGAAATCCTTCAAACTGAACAGGCAACGTTTTATTTAAATCTTATTAACCCATAATACAATTACAATAGGACTTGGTATGTACGGCGATTCCGGAAGCAGTAGCGAGGACAGTGATAACGATTCCAACCACGGAAAGACTAATTCGGATACTGAATTGAAGGTATTTAGAAAATAATTAATTATTCATGAATCGCTACAACGAAATTTTAGGACACAATAAAACGAAGAAAGGCAGAGTTTTCAAAAACCGAAAGAGAAATTGAGGCGAGATTGGCAGCTGCTGAAAAAAATTTAAACGCAGATAGTCGAGGAGGGACACCAAAAGCAGACAGTTGTGACTCACAGGTAGACGCAAAATTTCAAGGTCAGTAATACAACCACACTCCACGAAATCTTCGCTCGACGTTAATTTCTGTTAGATAACAACAACAGGTTCAGGTAAATGTTTACCTTTTTCCAGGTCACAAAATAAAGAATAAGGAATCTAACTCTCCAAAAGTAGTTGTGAAACGACACAAATCTCATAGGGACTCTTCTTCGTCGTCCGAGGACAGCGACAGTTCGGAAGTGGAAGAAAAAGAGAGAAAGGCCAGGTTTAAAAAATCTTCGAGTTCGGAAAGCGATCGCAGTCCAAAATTTGTCAAAAATAAACGTCAAAGAAGTAGAGACAGTAAAAGTGTATCGCCAGAAAGAAAGAAAACTAAAGAAAAAGCTCGTCGAAATTCTGAACAAAAATTAAAACATTCAGAATCTTCAAGTTCTAAATCTAGCAGTATCCGTTCGAGAAAATCGAGGTCGAAGTCTATAGAAATTAAACGATCTAACTCCCATTCTATGGATCGCTCTGGTCGTAATTCTTACAAAAGTTATTATTCGAAACGATCACAATCTCGATCTAGTTCGGATTCGCGACGATCGCGTTCGTACACCAAGTCTCGCAGATCAACTTCTCGAAGTCGCAGGTCTCGATCATACAATAAGTCTAGTAAATCCAGACGATCTAGGTCTAGGACTAGATCGGAAGAAGTCAACGTTCGCGATCTCGTACGCGTTCGGAACGATTAAGAAGGAGTCGTTCGCATTCAAAAATTCGAAGTAATAGAATTCATTCCAGAGGAAAATCTAAATCTTACAGTCCCGAATCTCGCCCCAGCAGGCGTAAGTTAAGGTCTCGCAGTAACAGCAGGGGTAAGAGGTCACACAGACATTGAAGTGCATCTTCTACATCACAGGTTGTACTTTTGGTAAATATTGTTTTAATTTTTGATGGCTCCCAGATTTTTAAAGCTTTTTCTATTCCACTTAAATTTGCTTCATAAAGAAAATCAATAGGTTTTCTTAAAAACTTCGTTGTTGCGCCTTAACGAAATGAGGAAATGTACGCATATTGGTATTGCAGAAAGTATGCAATATTTAGTTGTTACACTTCTTCACATCCATACAGGCTTGCTTTTAAAATCTTCAACCATTCTTTGGATTAAATATACTGTATTAATAGTTTTTCTGTGTTCAGATTCCAGGTACTCATCTTGCTTCGTATGGTGCGTATAAATGTGGAATAAAAGTAATTTAGTAGTTGATTTTATAATTTGTAAATACTTATTTAATGAGAATGTGATTATTTAATACCACAATCAAATGCTGTTAACAATTTTGTTTAACAGTGCTCAAAACGCTAAACTAATAATATAAATCAATATTAAATGCCTGTTGTAAATTATTCTAGTTCTCTTTTGTAAATAATAGCAAATAATGCTAAGAATTAGATATTTGTTTTTAATTGTTTACCAATTTTCAAACTACTGTTTGCTATTATGAAAAATATATCAATAAAACATTGTCCTATTTATTTATTTAATTCCTGTAATAAAAAATTAAGTTCTTAATTTTTTTTCATTTCTAGATCGCAATTTTATTGAATTGAAATAGTATCAAAGTGTCGAAATTGTTGTGAAAATTTGAGTAGGTTACATTTTAAAAATTGAAGGGTGTCTAATTATCGATATACACCGACGCTACGGTGTATTTGGGTATTTATCGAAAATATCTTTGTAACAATTTTTGTTTCTCAATTTCAAGGATAGGCGGTTCCTAATAAATCTGTGGTGTCCATCGAAATTGAACACCCTGAATACTAGACAAAATAAAGTGATCATAACTTTTCTTTTTATTTAACGTACGAAGGGAATGTTAATTTAAAAAATAACGTTCTTTATCTAATTCATGTGGTAATACTTATATACTCATACATCAGAAAAAATGTATGCTCACAAGGAGAAAAATAAAATTACTTGAACTGAGTCACACGTGAATAATTTTTAGGCTGTAATTTCTATTTTATTTTCTATTACAAAAATGTTAACATGAAAAAGTTATGTAATTTCGTATTTTCTAGAGAAAGTCGTACATTTCCCTATGTAATTTTTAACAAAGAGGATCCAAAAATACGCCAGACCAAATACACAGAATGTACCATTTACAAATCAACGGTTGTGGTCACTTTCGGAAAGCTTTCAGTCAAACTAAGTCTTTTGATATTAAATCTTTAAAAAAACAACTTATACCTTAGTTACGTTACGTACATTGTATTCGTCAGTTTTGTGAATACGTTTTGAAAAACTATAACTTATGCTAAACGTAAAAATGACAACGAATCGTATGAAGATCTGATTAAAACCAGAAAACTACTTACACCTAAGATCGGGTTAGCCAACAAGACGACGATGCGATCGGTTTAGTCGGTTTGTTAGTGGCAGTTGAATTTCCGGATTTCATTGTCATGGCACGTTTCTTCTCTTTACGTAAATTACTTCTTAAATTATGTATTTGTTTGACAAATGATTTCTTAATTTAACTACAATTCTATCATAGGGCGCATCTGTCTTTTCATGATCTTTACTGTTCACTCGCCAAGGAGAAGGTTCGGAGCTATGTACTTCAATAAACTCTTCTATCACTTAACTTTCGGCTTGGCATGATGATCTCAAAAGTTAGTAGCACTATCGAGTAGTAACTAGTTAACGCTAATACAATAACGGCCACCCCGGTTTTGGTATTGTTTAACTGCCACTAATAATATTTGAACATAATGGTCGTTAACAACGGCCACTCTTTCAGTTGGTCATAACGGCCAACTTTACAAGTTGATCATAATGTCCACCGTAATCGTATCGCCCCTCAAACGGAGCATTCCCCAGGCCTAAAAAATGATTTACAACAAAAAATAGCCCTACATGGGCCTGCGTAACCGGGCAATGCCGGGTATTATTAAAATTGCCGCTCAATAAAAAAGTTATACGAAATATATCAGGTATTCTCAAAATTGACAAATGAATGACAGCTTACACTGTCAATTAGACAAAATGAGTGAAGCGGTATAAAAAAAATTACATTGAAGTGTAAAATGAAAATCATTAATTTAAATTAACCCCCGTTCTTTTTACAACAACAGTTTACTTAGTAGATTGTTTGCTTCATTCTACACTAAAAAACGTTTATAAATAATAAAACTTCGAAAAAAATTTGTACTTTTTTTGGCAAAAAGTTTGGATCCTGAAGCAATCCTTTGGAAATTTGATTCCACAAACGTTAATTAGGCGAATTGTTTTGCAATAGGTAAGTTTTTCCAATTCCTTAATTCAAAATCTTTTTGAATATCATAAAAAAACATCAGATTTAAGGCCCACCCAATAATACCTTGGCCCACCCTACGTAAAAATTCTAGCTATGTCTCTGTAAACCTTGAAGCAAATGCTATGCCACGACGTACCAATCCACTATTGCACACGGTTTCGTCACCACACTATACAGGTTTATACTGATCTTCTTGGGAACCATACGTATAACACTTACATCACAATACAATATTTAAAATGTACCATACGAATACAAATAAATAAATAAAATATTTTAATATTAGTTATGAATTCTACTTTCCTAATTATTAATAAGTAATTATATTAACTATAAATAACAATTGTGAAACAAAAATTAATATATTAGTGGTTATAGCTTTATTGTAGTAGTATGTAACTTTAGTCGATCACCCAATCTGGGGCATAATTCACAAAAACTAGCTTCTTCAAAAAACGCCAGTTCACATAATTGTTCAGCATTATTGATGCCGTTTTCTTAAAAAGAAAATAAACGCCTAATTTTAATTGCATTTGTAAGAAATGGGAATAGGTTTCTTGATTTTAGCGGGAATAACGATAGATACAATAATGAATAATGAAAGTTGTTGTAACCCTAATTCATCGATAATTTTATACGAATTTCATTATGTAAATGTATCTCAATTAGTCCAAAACTCAAAAGTATGTGCTTATTGTGGTGCTTTGGGGTTTTTATAAAATCAGAGCATTACGCAAGAGGAATATAAAAACTATATACGTTAAGTAGACGGTATAAAATGGATGCGAAAAAATGTAGGTATGTACGTAACCACAAGTTCAAGGTGTAGTCCAATAAATTGCACAGTACAAGTAATACGCGGTGTATCACCTCAAGTACTAATACAAACTACTCGCTTCGATTTCTATGTCAAATTTGTATTGAAACAAATTTTTTGATTAAAAAAAACAGAGTTTGACCTTCACAATTTGGCGCGCGAAGCAAGCCGTGTCTTTATCAAAGAGTGAGCGTTTAAAATTATTTTTAAAATTGACGGTCCATAAACGGCTTACCCCTTACAAATTAAGATAGATTGAAATAATTTATGTGTAGTAGAACTCTACTTTGGCAGATTTTCCATTCAAAATTCTTATATAACTAATTTAATGCAAGATTTCATGGTCTGGATATCGGATTCTGTCAAAATGGTAACCGCGGACTTCCTAACATTTCACCACCTATCGTAATAAAGAGCTTCATCGAGACAAAGACTTCAAACAAGCAAACAAAAAGTTTAAGATATACCATATAGTGAGGTAATCAAGTTGTACACCAAGCCAGATTCTAAACTGAAAAAAATCTGGGAATCGTAGACTAGGTTGAAATTGTGGGCGGTATGTTTGGCGTTTTTTTGTGTTTGTTAGAAGTAGATATGAAAGTTATTTCGAAGACCTTGCAGAGATCTTGTGGATGTGAGGTGTAGTTTTTGATATAGTAGAAGAAGTCGCTTTTACACATTGCAAGCAAGGACGTTTTTTGATAACTAATGACTTTTTTAGTAACTTTACTGCTATAACCACATTAGCATGAGAGTATTATGGTACTTAATGATAATGCTCGTGGGATGAGTTCCAAATTCTAAATAATAGGTTGACAAGCGATAAATACTAGAGATTCTCTAGTATTGTTCCAACTAAATTAATGTTTATTTAACAAATTTCATATATGTGATACTTAAAACAATATCCACTTTATTTTGACACACTCCAAATTAAAGATTAAAAAATCAACACCATTCCAATAACTCTTCAGAATCGTGCATACTACTGACACATTTCTGTTTATGTTGCAATGCTCAAGTTTTCAGTTTTCAAAAATTATTTCCGACTTTACACTAATATAATTTTAAATTCAATGCTAATATTGTTGATTTCATTGTTGAAACAACAATTGTTTCCTAAACCCAGCTGCGATTCTCCTTCCCATCCTTCGAAAAAACTAAATTAAGGTTGAAAAGCGATAGAAACAGATTTTTTGAAGAAAACATGAAAGCATACGGATATTTTGAAAAAAAATTATTAAGGTGGAAGTAGAAGCACAACGGTTTTCGTAAGAAACTTAGTAAATAGTAAGTACCTACATGGTATTTCAATATTAGGCAAAAATAATTTTTGAATTCTTTACAGATTTGATATTTTTCTCCTGTTTGAACAGGACTTAACAAGATCTCCTGAACAAATAAACCCAATTTACATTGACAAAACTACTGTTTATGATTGACAAGTTGAAATGATGGCTGTTGCAATACTAGACTTTCTGTCATAATAATTTATTAAACACCTACATAATTGATAACAACAAAAACAACAGTTTAATAGGTACAATTTAAAAAGAATAATCAATTTAATAACAATAGTAACTATTTTCCTAATCTCATTTCAGTTCTACTAAATCTGTATAATGCACGAATAAACGTCCTCGGATTAATATTTTGATGCGACCCAATACCAATAAATTCTGTCAGGCGCACCTCCCAAGGAGGATAACCGTATAATGTAAAGATATTACCGCAATACAAGCACAATTCCGGATCCGGAAATACAAATTTTTCTTTTAAATTGCTATTCACTACTTCTAAACTAATGGTTCCGACTTTATTTTCGCACAATGTTTTTGCTGTATCAACTATTGTACTTCTACTATCTGATAACGAAAACGTTCTTAAATGCACTTTCTTTCCGACAAAACCATTTTTATAACCATTTTCACCATTGTACCAAACAACATGAACATCGGGACCCTTTTTAGCATCAATAGCTTTTTGTAATTTTTGTTGTGACTTTTTCAAAACACACCTGCAATTAGAAAAATGTAAAAATCACATTGTTATGGGAAATTAAGAAATTACTTCAACCTTTATGATCGTAAAAACTGATATATGTAATTCCTGATGTAATACACCATGTAACTAGCTTCGCTAAATCGCTGTACGAAGGTTCTTCATTAGCCAATATTATAGACACATGCTTAGGTATTTTATTTATTATTTTAACTTTTTCCGCCACAAACTTACAGTCTTCAATTTTAGTGAACTTGTGATAAATATTTAAAAAAAATTGATAGTAAAATAAGAAGGTGTAGTAAAAAGAATTCTACATACTCATATAAAGTATGCGCCACTACATAAGCTGTTTTATATGTGAATATGTTTAAAACCATTTCAAAAATTAACATTCAAATTATTTTACATATAAATAATTATCAACACTAAATGTAAACATTTCTAACATACACCTAACGAAGGCGTCTAACGAACTAACCTAAACGTGACTAAAAATTAAGTTTTATGCACTCCCGCGCAGCCGGTCTTCGATTAGTGTCGGATGCCGCGTGGCTGTTCGTTAGAGGTCGTACCATTTTCGTAGTTCTTATAATCGTGTATGTACAGGATGAGTACCTACTTAAAACTTTAGAACAAATTTTCATACTTAATTCTTTAACATTCTATGGGTGTATGGTCTAACAAATTAATTTATTGAGGTCCAATTTAAATATTATTAAATTTTTACTACGGAAATGTAACTTTCTTTGGCCATTTTTGTTTATTTCGCAATTTCAATAGCTTCGTTTCCGTTTTCTAAACGATACGGAAAGAGATCTTCTTTTTGAGAGGAAATTTATTTCTTGTTAGAGAAGAAATAGTTGAAAAACACATGCACATGACACATTTTTTGCACTCCGCAAATCTGCAAGTTCTCGTCCTCCATATGTAATGAAGGCTACTGTACAAAACATTTTTATTTTCATCTCCTTATAAAGCCTAGTTTTCACAGATGGAACTTCGCAGTTTTAATCCGAATTGGATTCCATCGGACCTTCGTAAAAATCCGTTTTCACACATTCGATTTTTAATAGTGACTTATTTTGGGCCCTGAAAACAACTCAGTCGTACGCTCGTATAGAGTAGATGTGCCTGTCTGCTCATACCTTTAAACATATACATATACGCAATTTTTACTTACTGCTTCAAATCATCAACATAATTTTTAGTGAATTTTAATGACATAATAAAGTTTTTAAAAAATGTCTTGCTGCAGTGTTTGCAAAAATAAAATTTTGAACTCTGATAAAATTATACAATGTGAAATGTGTATCAAACGTATTCATGCTAAGTGTTTATCAACGGTCACCAGTGATTACAGAAACGAAGGTCGCTCTCAAGATTACAAAGTATGGATTTGTGAAACTTGTAAACATATGAAATCAGGCCAAGAATTGCAAAGTTTTAGCACTGCTAATCAAGTAACAAAAGAATTTCTCTTATCCGTCTTAAATACCCATTCGCAAAATATCCTGAAAAACTTCATTGCAAAACCATCGAGAAGTTGATAGTATTTGATTTAAAAACTAAAGTCGATGAATGTACCGGTAAAGTATGCAAAGTTGAAACTGATTTCGTCGATCTAAAAGAAGAAATTAAAGTATTAAAACACGAAAACAGTAAACTAAATAACCAAATGAATATCATTCAATGTGAAGTTAATCAATTACAACAAAAAACTCGTGACGATAACATCGAAATAATTGGTATACCTGTTACTAAAGGAGAAAATGTGATGTTAATTCTAAGTAATCTTGCAAAAATACTCGATTTGGACTACAAGAGAGAAGAAATTGTATCAGCTCACAGAGTACCCACCTTTAATATAACGAAACCAAAACCAATCATTGTACGTTTTATATCTGTGACATTAACCATCTCTGGATCAACGCGTTTAAAGCAAAAATTAAAGAAAAACATGTGGTATGCTGTTCTGAATTAAATTCTAACTTAACCCCGTCTAACATTTACATCCGTTATCACCTTTCACCAACTAATAAGAAAATGCTGGCTGAAGCAAAATCATATGCGAAAGAAAATCATTTTCAATTTGCTTGGGCGCAAAGAGGAAATATTTTAATAAGAAAAATATCTAAATCTAAAATTTATAAAATTAGAACCAAAAATGACTTGTTGTCAATAAATACAATTTTAAATTCAAATTTTGATTCGTTTATTAGTCAGCTGCAGTGTTACAAAATAACCCTGATTTTATTATTTTAACAGAAATCTGGGCTCAGGAATGCGATTTGTTTCGTTACAAAATCTAAGGTTACGAAACGTTTTGGAAGTGGAATACAAATCAAAAATCTGCCGGAGTATTAATACTAATTAAATGTAAATTACAATTCATACACAATAAAATCGAAGTTAATTCCCTAACATTTGATTGCGTTTACCTTAGTTGTGTATCTAAAAATATAAAATTTTGTATTATTGGTTTATATAGACTTCAAACATATTCAGTAAAACAATTTCTAGAAGAATTTGAATCTTGGCTTGCGTCTATTCAATTGCACCACATTGTAATGGGCGGCGATTTTAATATCAACATTAATGTTGCAGATATTAAAAGATACATGCTTGCACTATCTACACTCGGGTTTGAATCGTGTATAACTGAAGACACTCGTGTAACAAATACATGTCGATCGTGTTTGGATCATTTTTTTGTCAAAGGTAACAGAAATGACATTGAAATTAAATCGGCTATTTTTCACATTGATACTACTGATCACAGCATGACATCTATCGTTTATTCTTTAGGACATACCTTCCACAAAAATAATACTCAACTCACAACTGAAAGAATTAATTATAAATAAATTAGGGTTACTGTTTAAATAGTACGGACTGGAGCTTTGATACAAATATAAATAACGTTGATAATGCTATCGAAAAATTTATTGCATATTTAAATCAAACGAAAAGTAAGTCCATTATTAAACTTAGCAAAAAAAAAGGAATACATAAAATCAAGACCTTGGATTAATTATACGATTTACAAAAAACTAAAAGAAAGAATCGCAATTAACAAAAAAGTAAAAAAAATGCCATTTAATGAATGTCAAATTAAAAATTAAGCACGATTAAAAGTGAACTAAATGACCTAATTTTACAATCTAAATCTCAATACTATAAACAATTATTAGACTCGGCTAAAAATCCATCTGAAAAATGGAAAGTACTAAATTCTCTTTCTGGATCATCAGCTACTAAAAAATAAATCAATTGTATATAATTCCAAGATAAAATAATCGCTGAGGAAATAGAAATTAGTAACATATTTAACAAAAATTTCATTATCGTTGCAGAAGGGTTGGCTGCTGAATTCCAAAATATCTACTGTGCTGGAACAATTCATAATAAATTTCCACTATTTACAGTAAATACAAGTATGTTTATGAATGCTGTTGAAATTAACGAAGTCATAAGTATCGTAAAACAGCTACCAAATAAACAATCAACAGGCGCTGATAACATTCAAATTAAGATAATAAAAGAAAATATCAATGTGCTTGCAATCCCATTAGCTCACCTAATTAACCTAAGTTACTCAAGTGGTGTATTTCCATTGAACTTAAAAAAATCCATAGTAATACCTATTTTCAAATCCGGTGATTCCAAAGACATTAATAATTATAGGCCAATATATTTGGTATCTGTTATATCAAAGATATTTGAGCGTGCAACTAATAAACGACTTATTGATTATTTAAACAAAATCAACTTGTTTTCAAAAAATCAATTTGGATTTATAAAGAGACTTAGTACTGAAAAAGCTCTATTAAATTTTATGTCAAATATATACAATTGTCTCCATAATGGTCTAAAAACTGCTGGTTTATTTATTGATGTCAAGAAAGCTTTTGATACACTACATCAGAAATTACTTTTAATGAAACTTGAATTAGCTGGGGTACGAGGTGTAGTAAAACGCTGGTTTGATAGCTATCTTAGCGGGCGAGAGCAAGCTGTTAAAATCGGACAAACTGTTGGAAACTTTCATACTGTGCGCAGTGGCGTACCACAAGGCTGTGTCCTATCAGCAACACTTTTTCTTGTGTACTGTAATGATCTGTTAAACGGTAAATTTATAGAAGGGTTACAGCGTTTGCGGACGACACAGCGTTCACATACGGTCCCAAAAGTATGGCCACTCTTAATACGTATATTCAAAGAGATGTCAACCTCATACAGCAATTGTTTAATGTTAACAAATTGTGTATAAATATTAATAAAACAAAAATAATTAATTGTAGTTTAAAAGATGAAACTGTTTCAGAAAATGAAATATCTATTAAATACCATTTATCAAACTGCTCTATAATACCTATTTGTAAATGCAGTGTAATTCAAATAAGTAAAAGTGAAAAATATTTAGGATTAATAGTTGACAATAACCTTAAATGGGTAAGTCATATAAAAAGTCTTAAACATAATCTGTATTAACAAAAGAAATTCATATAATAATAAAATTAAATTACCAAAAATTAATAGTAAAATTTTTGAAAAAAGTTTCTTGTATATTGGACCAAAAACATATAACTTCTTTTCTGGCCGCTTTTTATTAAACGTTACGATTAAAATCAAGTTAAAACTATTTAAAAAAGCGCTAATTACAGATTCGCAGATAACTGAGAACATATTTACTCTTATTCGTTAAAATAAATACCGAACATAAAAAAATGTAAAACCAAAAGTTAAGTAAACAGTGCAGCAGACAGCACATACAAATTAGTTAAACATGATGAGACATTATTAATTCTTAAATGAAATTATTAAAAAACAAATAAATATGTAAGCCCCTAATAAGATATACTTGTTAGTGGCCCTCCACTTAATTTGTTATTATAACCGTAAGAACATGTATGTATTACTAAAAGGAGAAATAAATTTGATTTGATTTGATTTGATTTGAAATTTATTATGTTATGTGGTCATACTTTGAAACTAAATAAAAGTTTGAGTTGCCAATTTTGATTCATTTATTATGAATACATATGTATACATGCATTTCATGTAAATACAAACTACATCACATTGCCCATTAAGTGAGAAACTGGCTATTCTACAATTAATAACACTCAACAGCTCAAGCTTGTATCTAGTTTAAAGGTATGACAACATAACACATTTGTTTTCATGGCCAACTCAGTGTAATACAATAATTTTAAAATGCGCAGCAAATATTACCTGAAACTTAGATTGTAGAACATCATTGAAAACAGAAAAAAATCTAATTATGAAATCCATAATGGCACTCATTTAAAAAAATAAAGTTACAGACATGAAATCAGAAACCATAAGAGTAACTTTTTTTTAAACTATTGTGAGATTTTTTAATTGACTTTTGTTTGATTTTATTTTCATACTTTTCACGGTAAGAATTTTTTCGAAAATATTGTTTTCGAGTTTTCCCGTATAATTTAGGAACTACTCGGAACGGAATTTTCCTAGCGAAATCTGAACCAGTATAACAAGCTGTATGCCATTTTCCTAATTTAAATAAAATTGATTTTTATTACTAATAAAAGTATTCATAAATCCTACTGAATTTGGGACCCATTGTACATGCAAAATTAAAAATGTAACAAATTGCTACTTATTCATCAGTATAGCGAGATAAAAAATTGGGGTCGTTTTGAATTTGAAAATTTAAATTAATTTGAACAGATGCTTGATTTGTTCTAACTAATTAAATATAAGGCCGCATAACATAAGGCAATACAAAGACAAACAAACCCAAAAAGTAAGAGAAAGAAAATAGAACCAAGCAGAAGCAACGAAGGAACGAAGGAACAAATCAGTGAGATCATCAGCCGTGTGATGTATCAATCATAAGTTATATACCGTTTACGTTATCGAATGGCCTATGAACATTGTTACAGTACGATGTTTTTCAAAATTTCTTATACAAAATTTTGGCAATACTCGGACTTTTTCAATATCAGAGGAAGTTGTAAGCATTTTAACTAGATTTGTGATTTCAGAATCTCCACGAGGGAACGCGAGTGCGAGAGTGGGAACGGTGCGCTCGTGTCCCCTTGTCTTCCCTCGCCTCGCCTCCCTGTAGCTCCGCGTTGTGTGTTTTTTTTTGGCTCGAGTCGTGATGATGCAAGAGAATCAACCAGTAGAAATAGTGGTCAGCTGTATAAATCCACAGTATGGATGACTAACATTCCTACATTTCTCATTTTTAATTAAATCGCCAACTTTTCCCTTGAACAATTTTTCAATGGTTTGCGTTTGCATAATTAAGTTGTTTTAACAAGCTTTGTACTTTAGTAATGCAGTTATTATGTCACTAGAAAAATGTATAATTAACAAATTAATTTTTATAATTTTCTTGATAAATTACATCTTCTAGCTAGCCACGTTTCTCACCCAGTAATAATGGGTTGAAGAGATAATGGAGTATTAGGAAGCTTTTCTTTAAACATCTGTAATTTTAAGGCTGCTTTCTCAAATATTTCTTGTAATGTAATCATTGACTTTATCAAAATAAATACTCTACCATGTGCTAAACCTGTAGTATGGATCAGCATCAGATGGAACTGTTTCTTAAAAAAAAAACATAAACAATCTTGCTTGTACAAATATTTGTTTTCGTCATTTGTTTCGATCTTAGTAAATATATTAGTATGTTATAATATAATGAAGCAAAAAAAAATTCTGCCTGAAGACTGACTGGTCGGCTTTCTGTCTGGATGTAAACACGATATCTCGCAAACCACTGGTCCGATTTTTATCAAACTTGTTTTTATACTACCGAATTTCTGACATAATCTGTCAATCCAAAGGAATCATTTACCTTAACAGATATTCTTATTCTTTGAATGTTTAAAAATATACATTAACACATTTATTCTTCAAATATTCTTCAAATAGGTATTACAATCAGGTGACATTAATTTTTCTAACAATATCTTCAAGAATATTAATTATACAAAACAGTTACAGAAAAAGTTTATTATTTATAACTTTAGTTTAAACTTTTTTTATAAGACTTCATTTTCTTTTTCCTATTTTTCGACCAAAACTTTTAAGTTTAAATTCCAATTTTGAAACGTTTGAAGAGAATGAGCATAGTACTTCTTACACTTTGTAAGCTCCACAGTACTTTCTATATTCACCTTCCGTTCTGTGACAACTCGCCGTAGACACCTTCATCTTGGTTGTTTTGCCGTCGATCATCTCTTCGTATAAATTTTGTTTTCAAACACTAGTTTTATAATGTTTTTAGGTCGTTCTGTAACTGATCATATAAATGATTTAAAGAATATTACATGATTTTTAAACAATCAAAGTATAATACAATTACTGCATTACATGTCGTAATTGTGGGTTACAATGTGTAGGTTTGGAAAATTTTTCACTAGGCTTTTAATGCGGTTATCGGCGTCTCTATATTTTAAAGTTGATGACCTGCTATAAGGTGTTTTAAAAATATTTCTCAGAAAAATTAAAAAAAAACATAAAAAAATGTTTAAGATAATAGTGATAAAACCGATACGGTAAATATTAAGAATTAAGAATTAATGTTTTGCTGAAAAAATGGGAAAGGAAATCAATACATTACCAATAAACAAGAACTGCTTAGTATCAAAGAGGAGTTCTATAAGGAGCTCTATAGAAGCAGACAAAAAAAAAGAATTGCTAATACGAGAAAAATCAAGGATCCGAAGATATGCCAGAAATAGCTCCAGAGGAAATTGAAATAAACTTAAAAGAAATGAAAAGCGGAAAAGCTATCGAAAAAGATAAAGTATAAAAATTGGATGAAATAAGCTCTTGAAGAAATTATTACAGGCATTTAATATGTGTTTACATGATGCCTAAATACTCTTTTTATACAAAAAAGGAGATACAGCAGACATCACAAACTATAAAACAATAAGTCTCCTCTCTCATATCTATAAGCTGTTTAAAAAAAAACGTCAACAAAATTTACCCATTGTTGTCTATCTCTAGTAAAATTATATTTTTTTATTTTTATTTTGCTCTAATGTTTTCACTGAAGATCATTAATTTTGTAAGTTAGCTCAATACAAAATCTATGTTACCAATGTATATTCAAAAAATTACATTTTTCAATTTATTAAGAAAAATCAAAATTACTTATAAAAAAAACTTGAATAAAAAAATAAAAAACGAAAGACAAATTAACAAAAAAATGTTAAAATACGTTAAAGTATGATGACTCTTTGGTTGTCTCTTACATGTGTCATTTAACGCTTTTCGTTGAACTCTCAAGTAGACTTGCAAGCATTTCACCATGTTCTACGCTCATCCGACTACAACTTTTGAGGAGAAAATTATGGTGGAAAAGAAAGGCAGCAGCATGTTTTCTACGTATTTTTCAGCTCTTTCTTTTCCCAAAAGCTTATTGGTACCGCAAGTATTTTTTCTGGTCCTTTTAAAACTGCATCACAATGAGGAACATGTGATATCTTCCTTATCTGAGGCTCGACTAATACCCATTCATTTTCTTTGACATCACTCAAAATTTGGATCGAAGATAAGCCGAATCGTTAAGTTTGCATTGCGTTATCTTATAATGAAATCAGCTTGATGAGATGATTTTAAACCAGACAAAACACGTCATCATTATAATCTTCATCGAGTTCTTCTTGAGGTGGTGATGACATATTCGTTGTGAATTCTGAAAAGTTTTTTGAGGACTTGTAACCGATGAAACAACAGAATTCTTCTTTTACTTTTAAAAAAATCACTCTTAAGATAAATGGTCAAGCAAAAAAATGATGTTTGATATAAATGGTTAATTCTGAAAACAAAAATTTATTGTATTTTACCTTCACCGATGCATAAAGACTCAAGAAGCACGAATTACAACACCCGTATCTAGATGCCTCATACGTATTCCAAAGCAAGAAGTCTAAAGTGTTTGTACCTATTTTTGAAAGGATTTGTCGTTTTTTATCTGCGCTTAGAGTAGACAATGTCTACTAGAAAACGTTTTGCGTAATAATTTCTAAAATTTATCCAACTGTCGTCCGTTTTGAAATATTATTAAACATGTTTTCAAATATTTTTAATATGTTTGGTTAAATTTTGGAAATTATTATGCAAAACGTTTTCTAGTAGACATTGTTAAGTGTTCTGATAGTGGAATTATCCTAAAAACACTTTGGGGACATATAAATCGAACTTTTCAAATCCCCATGTTAAACATAATGCTTCAGATTACCCGGGACACACGGTATAGGTTCTTTAATATAACTAAATTTTGGTAATAACCATGACATTTTAACAAAAATTCTTAGAAGTCACATGCGTGTACAAAACCGGAAATACACTAATACTGGTGTAATTACAGTCCACATGATTTATATTAGTAAGTTTCTCAATAATTTATTTACTAATTAATAAAATTTACATATGGAAATGTAAATAATTAAAACATTTACATTTTTTCTATAGTAACATTTGACGGATATATTACGCAAAATCTATTTCTGGTTAAACTCCATTTCTAAACTCATTTTTACTTTATAAGGTATATGAAGCACATAGTGCGACTTTGATTAGCAGCAATCCCATATTATTGGGATGCAAATTCAAACTATTGGTCCAAATCTTAATTGCGCGGTAACCATTAAAAAACTAATTTTACAATTAGAAATTGTAGTGGGTCTGATATATTTAGATTTCAGCTAATTTGTACTAAAATCACTAGTAGTTGAATTTTGACTTTTTTTTAGATAATATGCGACGATTTCTAAATTTTAATATGTCTTTTTTTTTACTTTTTCTGATGAATCAAAAGGTAGTATATTATAATTGGGTTAAAACAAATTTGAGGCCCAGTCGTGTGTAAATACAATATCTATTATCTATTGAATAGAAATCAGATAATCGCACGTTTTATCTGATCAAACAGTGTAAATTCTTATTCTTTCGGATTTTTCTTGTGGACCCTTCGATTTATCTTAATTTTCTATGAAGTGGACACTCTGCATTAACTTATTAACTACAAATATGACATCCACAATGTCCTTACACAGGCTAAGTATTCTTAGGACAATTTTGCATGCAACAAAGTAAACAATAATCTAAGAAAAATGCCAACAGTTAATTGTAACGACATGTGTGCGTTTAAAGTGCATAGCAATATCTACGCGACAGCTTTAATGCTTGAAACACACGTGTGTCGATAAAACCAAGCATTAAAGCTGTCGCTTAGATAGCGCTATGCACTTTAAACGCACACATGTCGTTACAATTAACTGTTGGCATTTTTCTTAGTTTATACTATTCATACGTGTCAATGTTTTTACACGAGATGTCGTACGACACACATTTTACTTTTGTAAACAATAATATTAAATGTATGTAACGAAACTGCACTCAAATCTATTTTGCTATGTATAACCTCCAACAATTAACACAGGTTCCTCAAGATTAGTGTTGGTTTGCTGATGATGATGCTTAGCACAAATTAATTTTTTTGTGGATTTTTTAGTTATTTCTTTTACTCTTACAGGACGCTGCAGTTTGCGGTTTCATTCCTTTGACCAAAAGTTTTCTTCAAAGTGGCTTTTATTTATTCCGATTACAAAATTTGTTGTTTTTTGTAGAGTTTGTCCCATTTTCTTTCTTGATCTTGTGCTTTCTGATGATCTGGCGTTCGTCTTTAATTGAAATTCTGTTGTTACCAAATTATCCAGTCTAGTCGTCAATGTCGTTGAAAGCTTACAATCCTTTATTGACATGAAAATGTTCATTGTATGCCGATTCTTCAGTATAGCCTTCAGGCTAATGTGGTGGATTTCCATCCTCCGTAACGTATGAGTGGGGTGATATCACCTTCAGCATCTACCAGAATACTAGCAGATGAGTGTGTGTATCAATCTCCAGTATCTAACTCTGGTTCTTGCAAGCCGAGGTAGGTAGCAACGCATGTAAGTCTAGGTCTAAATGCGTAAAATTTGTGAAATTCTATTTTTGTATCCGGTATTTTTATCAACACAACAGAGCCTAAGTCTTCTATGTTGTCGACCTTCAGTTGTAGCAATTCATGCTTTCGACAAGCTCTACAAAATCTAAAAGATATGTATCACTTGGTGCGTGATGGAGAAATCTATTATTTCATCAGTTATCAATGTTTTCGATTTTTTCGCTTCGTATCCATCAGTTTTACGCTTTTAATTTAACATATCCTGATTTATGTTTATTCGGTGCAATTTTTGTAGACAATTTACAAAATATGCCAAACAGACATTTTCGGGAAAAAAATGGATTAATCTTTTTCCTCTTGGGCCAGTTCATAAACTGACTGTAGGCAGGAAATTCGTACTTTTCTTTTGATTTGAGCAGATCTAACGCGTTTTTATTATCAGCCTCTAAAATTTCAAGTGGCGTTCAGTCAAAGTTTAAATCATCGTCAATCGGCGTAGGTCTCCATCGTTTTTATATCATTTTCACTCTTTTGAATGGTTTCAAGTAATTGATGAGTATTACCAATTATAACTTAAAAATGAAATTGTCAACTTTCTGTAGTAGGCTGCAGTCGCGATAATTATACTTTCGTACATGATCGTCTAAAAAATAATTATCCTTGGAATTCAACGCCCTCTGCGGTGGAGATGCAAACCTGAAAATACTTTCCAGATTTTTTATTCTTATCGGGGCACCCAGTACATTGACACATTAATAAATTTGTGCTTTAAAAATATTTAAATATTTAATTTTTTTCTTTTCAAAATTAAGAGTGTGTTGTAAACAATTGTTTTATTATCATAGTAGCTCATAGATAAACGTTACAAATCTTATTTAAGCAATTTTTTGGTATCTATAATAACTTCCGAGAAAAAAGGTAGAATTGAAATTGAGACGACTGCTAAACCAGTCAGTTTTTACGCTCATGCAATTCGCGCAAATAGTACGCAAGTACGATGGAACAGGAAGACCACAATTATTAGCAATAGCTGCTGTTTGTTTAATTAAAAATTAAAATTTGGATTGAAAAGAGATTCACTTACAGAACGAACCTGATGATTTCTGTTATTACCAGTACATGGACGAAACAATTTACCAACATTTATTGAATATGGTTACACCATTACTAGAAAGGAAAGAATTGATTATGTCATGAAACCTTCTAATATTACACCGGGTGACAGGGTGATCTTATGTTGGGAGTTGGCGCAAATTCTCAGAGTTTTTTTTACACGTTCATACAAATTATCTGGCTGGTCAGATTTTACTCAAGTCAAACTTTTTCATTTGGTTTTGGTTTCAACGCAACAATTTACTTGTGCAAATTGGCATGCACAAGTCTGCTTACGCAAATTGCTTGAGCGTAAAAACGCACCTTTAAGGACAGTCATAATAAACAGTACGTAATCCAAGGGTTAACTTACCAAAAAACCAATATTTTGCTCAAACATACAGGGTGCCCATAATCTATCTCATAACATGGGTAACTTTCTTAATATGCAAAATAGGTAATCGGTTAAATTAGGAAAGTTGGGCAGAATTACAAGCAAAATGTTAAACTTTTTTCAAATTTGACATATGTCTTCAACTTTTTGAAATTTTGTGAAAAAACTTAAAACAGTCGATTTTTTTTAATGTTGTCCTGTTCCACTACTACTTACTTTAGAACTGAACTAAAAATGACATCTTATACATATTTTTACGTAGAATTCGATAAAATTACTCAAAATGTCATAACCCTCTTGATTTTCGAGATATAACACAAACTTACATTTTTTTAAATGACAATCATAGTTGGCTGTGATCTTATTAAATAGCTTTTGTTTTGCGATTTCATTGATATAAGGTTCGATATACTTTACTCTTGTATTTCTATTTAAATGCCCAAAATTGTGTTGTTGATACCATTAAGGAACAAAATGATTTACAAGTTAGTTAAACTTGAAACAAAAATTTATATTGACAATATAATACCACAAGTAGGTACTATTAATGGTTTGTAATTATGTTCTATTTCAATAATGTACAAAATACATAAAAGTTCATATTAAATGTTCGAAATGGCCCCCCGTTAACCAATATGCACATTTGACATCTTCTAACCATCTCTCTATGCACTTTTTCCAAACTGCGAGGACGAATTCTTCTAATAATCAACCTAATTCTATCTTTTAATTCTTCTACAATATTGGGTTTTTCTTTGTACACCCTGTCTTTAACGGTTCCCCACAAGAAAAAATCGAGAGGTGTGATATCAGGTGTTCTTGCCGGCCAATTAATAGGACCTGAATTACCGATCCAGCTCGGAAAACGTTCGGAAAGATATTCAGAAACAGCTCTAAAATTATGAGCAGGAGCACCATCATGTTGGAAATGAGTAAGATTTTGTACCACATTTAATGGCAGTTCATCTAACATGTCTTCCAAGTCATTTTGAAGAAATTCTAAATATCGCCTTCCATTTAAATGGTAATTGTAAAAGAACGGACCAATTATTCTGCTACCGAGGATGCCACACCACACATTTATTGAAAAAATATGTTGATCTCGTCTCTCAACAGTAACATGAGGGTTGTTCTCAGACCAATAGTTATTATTATGTCTATTAAATACACCGTTATTGGTAAATTTTGCCTCGTCAGTAAATAAAATTCTGCGCGAGAAATATGGATCGTTGTCAGTTTCTCTTAAAAACCATCGAGCGTAATTTAATCTTCTCTCTGAGTTGGCTGGATACAAGGTGTTGCCGATATGAAATGTATACGGCTTGAATCGATTTTGTTTTAAAATTAAACGAGCTTTTTCTGTAGAAGTACCACACTCACTTGCAATTTCACGGGTAGATGTTTTTGGTTTATAATTTACATATGCCAAAACTCTTTCTTCGTCTTCTTGATTAAACTTTTGCTTAGCTTTTGGTTTCATAAATGATCCGTATAGTTTTAAATTATTTTCCAGTTTGGAAAAAGTCTTTTATCTGGTTGTCTTCTTTCCATATATCTTTGCAAATACATTTCACTGGCTTCATTACTATTTCTGTTGCTAGCATAATAACAAAAAAGCATGTCGTTTCTCTCTTCATTTGAATACATTGTTTATTTTGAGAATTTTATGTTTTTAAAATAAATCACCGTGAATAATACAACTTACTTATGTAAATCAAATTATTTAGTTGACGACACAGGCTTTTGTTTCAACAGGTTTTGTTTGAAGCATTTGTTTCCATAGCATGCCTGTGTATTATTTTGCAGCTTAATTGTATCAATAAACTACTTTTAGCATTTACAAAAAAATGTAAGAGTAAAGTATATCGAACCTTATATCAATGAAATCGCAAAAACAAAAGCTATTTAATAAGATCACAGCCAACTATGATTGTCATTTAAAAAAATGTAAGTTTGTGTTATATCTCGAAAATCAAGAGGGTTATGACATTTTGAGTAATTTTATCGAATTCTACGTAAAAATATGTATAAGATGTCATTTTTAGTTCAGTTCTAAAGTAAGTAGTAGTGGAACAGGACAACATTAAAAAAATCGACTGTTTTAAGTTTTTTCACAAAATTTCAAAAAGTTGAAGACATATGTCAAATTTGAAAAAAGTTTAACATTTTGCTTGTAATTCTGCCCAACTTTCCTAATTTAACCGATTACCTATTTTGCATATTAAGAAAGTTACCCATGTTATGAGATAGATTATGGGCACCCTGTATAACAACATTTGTTCGCAGCTCATAGATTACTATTATATCCTTTATAGTTTCTTCAAGTCGAATTTACTATTATAGGCTTAGAAAAGTTCACTAGTATCTTTTCTTGTTTCAGTAAAATATTCTACAACGTGTCCGAGATAAGGAGGGTCACTATGGAGATTTTGGAGACGGTAAGGAATACAGATTTTTATTTGTTCTTTGATAATTCTATTAAATTAATGTATCAATTTAACCATGAGATTATTGTTAATGACATAAACAGTTAATTGAAATAGTTAATTGTTTATTCTTAAAAATTAAATATTATATACTTCTAGGTCCGTAATAGGAATTTTTGTTGATTAAGACCAAAAGACTAAAACGCAATTAAACAAAATAAACCGTTATACGTCGAATTTGAAATAAAAGGGCTTTCATAATCTGATACTACAACATTTGGACAGTATAAAAAAAAATGAAGATTCTATAATTACAAAATTCTGTGTAGTAGTCATTTCAAATTTCAATCATCAATTAAAAAATAAAAAAATTATAATAAAGTAATAGAAAGGATAAACATAAGAAAATTATAACAAGATGAAAATTCATAATGAGGCAAATACTTTCCTCAGACGGCATTATTTGTCATTAAATATTAAGTTAAATTCCTTCCTCTAATGATAACTGTATGTCTTTCTAGTTTCTAATTATGGGACTATTAGAATTATTCTTATTTACATTTGATGTAGACTGATTTATTGTCACGATTTTCGTTATTAGCTAATATGCTTCAGTATACAAACGAAATACTAAGATAATAAATTGAAAAGTGCTCATTATGTTTAATTAATTAATTATTATTATTATTATTATTATTGTGTAATGGTGTTTATTTACAAAAGAACTTTCGTTATTGTTTTGAATTAAAATCTAACAAATAATAAATTATACATGTTAAAATTCTCGAATATCAAAAAACGTGTTATCTAGTAAAAGTTTTCTAATTATTTGTTTAAACTCATAACTGAATGTCTTATTGTGTTCTCAGTATATATTAATGAGCAACCGGGCTTGAAAAATTAGACCATTTTGTGTCTTGGTTAATCGATCAGTTAATGTTGTCCGTTATAAGTATGTGTGCCCCCCAGACTAAAATAGCATAAGAAACATTGCGATGCATAAGTGCATAATATGCTGTCCTCACAACTGTTTTGGGCGTACTAATAGCAAGTGTTTTTAACAAAAAAATCAAAAAATTTAATTTTATGCATAATTAATTTAATAGTCATAGTAAGACTATTAAAATCAAGTTTAGTGTCTAACTATAACACAACCAAGAAATTAGGTTGATCTACTGTCGCAATTGTTTATAATGTTTATTGCGATGATTTATTTACCGCCATGTCCATATCACAATCTGTATTGATTAGAGTCACATCGTCAGCGTATAGGATACTATCAATCCTCATTAAGTTTGACACCAATACGTCAATATAATTTAGAAAAAGTAGTGGTCCAAGTATCGAATTTAACGAACCACCCTTATTAAAACAACCTTTTTCTTTTTAAACTCTTTTTTTTTCAAAAAACAATTTCTTTGCAAAAAAACTTTTTTTTTAAAAAAAAATTTTTTAAAAATTATTATTTTTTTTTTTTTTTTTTTTTTTTTTTTTTATTTTTTTTTTTTTTATTTTTTTTTTTTTTTCTTTTTAATTATTTTAAAACAAAAAAATTATATAAAAAAAAAATATAAAAAAAAAATATTTAAAAAAAAATTAATTAAAAAAAATTTTTTTTTTTTTTTAAATTTTTTTAATAAATTCTATTTTTATTCAAAAAAATTTAAAAAAATTAAAAATTTATTTTTATAAAATTAATTAATTAAAAGTTTTTTTTTTTTTTTTTTTTTTTTTTTTTTTTATGTTTTTTTTCTCTTTTTTCAAATTTTTTTTTTTTTTTTTTTATATTTTTAAAAATTTTTATAAAAAAAAAAAGAAAAAAAAAGGTTTTTTTTTTTTCTCTTTTTAATTCCTCTTTTTTTTTAAAAAAATGTGTGTAAAAAAAAATTGATTTTTATTTAAAAAAAAATTTTTATAAAAGTAACAAAAAATTAATTTTTTTATAAAAAAAAAAAAAAAAAAAAAAAAATATTATTTTATATTTTAAAAGGATTTATTAAAAAAAAAAAAAAAAAGTGTGTTTGTTTATTTTTTTTTTTTTTTTATTTTTTTTTTTTTTAAAAAAAAAAATTTTTTTTTTAAAAAATTTTTTTTAATTGGAATGAAAGGTTTTTTTAAAATTTTTAAAAAAGGAAAAAAAAAATAGTTTTATTAAAGTAATTAAATTTAATTTTTTGTGAAGAAAAATTTTAAAAAAAAAGAAAAAAACATAAAGTTTTAAAAAGTATTTAAAAAAAAAGTTTTTTTATTTGTGAATTATAAAAATCTTAAGTAGAAAGGACCAGGTTCCGCCTTTGAAATTTCCCTGGGGGTACTTCCACTTGACGTCATCTGTGACCTCGCCTTGTACGTGTATGAGGTGATTTTTGAATGACATCATCGATGACCTCGCCGTTAACGTGTACTAGGTCTTTTGGAAATTTTTTGCTGACGTCAATGCCGGCAGGGATTTTTGGGAAATTTTAATTAACGCCACTTTGGCATAATGACGTACGTCTTACCTTGAAATAAAATAGTGCAATAAAGATAAAAAATATATATTTGTCTCTCTCATTTACATACATATTACATTCAATACTACAATACATGAAAATATTAAGCAAACGTTGGATCACATGGACATCTTCTTCTTCATCTGCTCGCGATGGAGATGTGGTACTGCTGCATCCTTCTTCAACGCACATATTTCCCAACGGTCTTCATCTTCTGTAAATCGAAAAAGAAATTAAAATAAACACTAAATGTAATAAATTGAATGGAAATTTTTAAATATTTAATAATGAATCATAAAAAATCATAACTTAGCGCTGTAAAAATTAAAAAAATACACAACGTAAAACAATATGGCGGAATTAAAACTTATCTAATGAAATGAATTGATTAATAATTAAGTTGCGACATCTAGTGCCGCCTCATACTATCATTCGAAATGTAAAATAAAATGATTAAGATTGTTGTTTATTAAAGAAGTAATCTTACAATCCAAAAATTAATGTTATAAAACTAAAAAATTTTAAATAAAAATGTTGAGACGTATGTTAAATAATTAATCACGATATAAAAAATTAGCGCTGTAACACTAAAAATGTTCAAATTCAAACAACAAAAGTGGTGGAATTATAAGAAAGAAATTTGTAAAGTGTAAATTATAAAATAAAGTAAATAAAAAAACTACAAGTTCTTGGTTGATAAAATGAATTTTGAAACTGATTAAGAAAAATTAGATGTTGAATACGATAATGTGTTTGAACAAAATCAAAATTACAACATCATGCAAAGGTAATATTAAAATCAAAAATTAACGACACGCAAAATAAAAAAAATCAACGCCAAACAAGCAGAATTAAAAGGAATTACTACATCATGCATTACAGAATAACGTTTATAACACGGTTCATAGATTAAAAAAAACAAATTTTGTAACGTAAAATCGAAACTTAGCGCTGCAAAGATAAAAATACTCAACGTTAAAATCAAAATGGTTGATTTAAAAACAAACACAAATAAAAATTTTAAATTAAGAAACTAATATTTAAAAATAATAAAGCAGAGTTAAAATAAAAAAAATAATTAAAAACGTACTTACCCCTACATACACAAGATCTGACACTACCGGTGGTTGAAAATAAACTGTAATATTGTAATTAGAAATCGTAATTAGCCCTAATCACGTCACGCGGTATTTTCCTTCGCTGTGCGAATGACGTGTACCTGCATACCGAAACGATTAAATAAATTTTCTATTGTCATATTGTTAAACGAATCTTAAAAATAATTCTAAATAGATAAAACTTTGAGAAAAATTGGAATACGTTAGCAATCTATAAGAATAATGTGCAAACGAAAAACTGTAAACATTTCTGCCGTGGTAAATTAAACGAATTTTAATAATTGTACAACTGCAATCTTTTTCAACATCACTCTGTAGCTCTAAACTAAACCAACAGTAAATTGGATGAACCATATAGATGAATAATAGATAAAACAAAAACTTATTTACAAAATTAACAAATTTAAAAGTTATTTAAAAAATAAAGGAATAGTTTTTCAAAAACAAAAATGTTAAAAATGCACTTTTCAACTATTAGAAATTTGTCGATGGCCATTAATCCACAAGGACTATTAATGTTTCGCTGGTGAAATTTTAACGACACTAATGAATAATTGACATTCCTCTGCTTTCAAAAATGCATAGTTTCTAGTGAATCATTGCAAATATTTAAAAATAATGTAAAATTTTAAGAAAAAACGTAAAAGATTTCATTCAGAATTTTGTTTAAAGAAAACAATAAAGTACATTCGACAAACGAACCATCAACAACAAATGCGTGACATAAGAATTAAACATGTTCTAAAAATGATTTCGCGTTTCCGTTTACAAAATCGGAAAAACTAAACGTAAAATGTAAAAGTTACTCAAACAAACTAAAACTGATGTAAAAATATGAAACAGGGTACAGCAATATTTTCAATTTAAACATCTAAAGTCTTCTTAAGAAAAACAAATTATAGATTTTATGCACTGATTGAAATATAGTTTTGGAATAACAAATTGTTAGCCTTTATTGAAAATATAGCGGGAATAAACAAATTAATGCCTTATTTCTTAAATTGTTATTCAAGTAAAACATAAACCTTTAAACAAAATGATGTTAAAAACCAATAGTTACACCTAACAACGGCTTTTTACTGCTTGACAAATACATTCGAATTTACAAATTCTTTTGTTGTTTAATACATACTTACAAATTTAATAATTTTTAGGGTATAGAACGTTAATGATCATTGATCTTAAGTAGGAAAACTACAGATTTTCATCTGAATTTCAAAATTTCTTATATTTTACGCCACAACTAAAAAACTAGAATTAAATTTAACTAGAATTACTCAAAATATGCGTTAATTAGAATGCATCGATAAAATACCCAAATTACGTGACGTCACAAACTTAATTATCCAACAATCTTCACCATTCAATAAATTTAATTTACTAACTTCCAAAATCATTTATGAAACTCAAGGAACATTTAGTTTCTTTAATGTATATTCTACAAACATCAAAATCTCAAATCCAAAAATTCCAAATTTATACTCTTTACCTAAAATACATAAAACCAACCATCCTATTAGACCAATAGTTAATTACAAATCTTCACCAACATACTTTATTTCTAAATTTCTATCCCGCGTTATATCAAAAGAAATTAATTTCAAACCATCTTATTCTATCAAAAATACAATTAAATTAGTAGAAAATTTATCTAAACCGAGAATCATTCTAAGGAAGAGTATAAGACGTTTACAAAAAAACATTTTATTATTACGGTAGTGGTTCTAACAAAAATCAAAAAGAAACATTACAACGATAACGCATAAGATTCTTTTGTAACATGTAGGCGAACACATAACAATGATGCTAAGTATCTCGAAATGTACACGTTTGACAAATGCAATTTATCACATTGAAATTTTTGAATTATACATTAAACATCATAGTCTTCAAACTTTATTCACAATGCAAGAGTTTATATTGAATAAAGTAAAAGATGTTAACTCACATAATCTGAACCTTGAATGATTCTGTAATGATGTTCAATCAGCTTCAGATGACGAATATAAAAATTTGAAGGAAGCAATTAAATATGTTTTAAGATATACTAAAAACTTATTGTTACACGACTTGTACTATACTTACTAATTTTCTAATTGATGAAATTAAAAATACGACTTCGTGAATAATCAAAATATACATATTTTATATTTATACTAACGTGAATGTAAATAAAGTATTTCCAATATAGATCATACGGGTCTTGTATGATCACATATAGTTAATTCTTAGCCCTGGGCAAGCTTACCCATATACACTATCTGCTAAACATAATTTCATGATGTATCGCATATGTAATTGATTTTGGGTAGTCAACAGTTACGTTGTGATTATATGATTTTTAACGTTAATGAATAGACTAAAATTTAAAAAAAAACACTGCATACACACTTAAACAACATTGACGAGGAGCTGATCATTTCAGCATCTTCGTCATTACCTTCCCAGGATTCTATTTCATGTAATGCCTTATTTATAAATAAATAAAAAGATTCGATTTTTAACCTTTGCAATAGGCCTGTATCACAATATTTAATTCTTCAAAAATTTTGTGTAAGTATATCATCTATATTTGGCGGAAAAGGTACAATAGGAAAACATCTTTATTTAAAACGTGCCAATGAAAAATGTAATTATAGACAATTCTTTTGTTAAACTACAATCTTTAATACTCTTTGAAGAAAATCAGATTCTGCACGTCTACACAATTAAATTAAAGATAATGGTGTACTTAATAAATTTTATTTTGCTTTATACAATGTTAAATAATAACAAAACTATTTACACTTTTGGTAAAATATTAACGTAAACAATAACAATAGTTACTATTATGTAATAATAATGATAATATTAATTTGTGAGATTTTCTAAAATTACAAAGAAAATAAATCAATTACCTAATGAGACCAAAAACGTTATTAAAATAAATTTCTTAATACACCTTAAATTTTCTAATTAGAAACAAATATAACTGTGCGATCAAAAATGTAACTTTTACTAAATTAGTCATACTAATTGTTTCAGCAATGCTATATAATACAGATATTCTATTTTAAAAAAGCTAGTTTTATTTTCATATTCAGCAAGAAGCAATGGTTCGACCAAAAATAACCAAGTCTATGAACGCGTTAATTACTCGTTTATTAAAAATCCTAGAATTCTAAATAAAGTGCTGTGTAAATTTGTTTCGTGTTTTAAACCTACAACCTCGTGGAATAATTATCAAACAAAATATTTAAAATTAATCACTTACAAATATATCACTAACCTTTTAAAAGCAAACGATAATAAATTGTTATTAAAATTGAAGCATGAAGAAACTGCCGAAGAGTTTCTTTTTAACGAACGGTCAAAATGGGACCAATTAGAAGATACATATATACAGTATAATCCGGAAACTAAAGAAGTTACAACTTTTATACTTCCATCTTTTATCAATAGTGATGACGAAGAAACCGACATCGATTTAGATACTGATGACGACGAAGATAATGGTAGCGATGACGATGAAAATAGTGAGGAAACAGATGACACAACAAAATCAAGACCATCGATTTCGTATACCAAATCCAAACGATCAATATCAAGTGCTCAACCGTTAACGCCTTTAAAAAAATTAAAACTGGGAAAGAACACTTCCAAATATACTACCGACATTTCTTCAGAGTTCGAAACAGAAGCTGATAAAGTACTTCAACAAAATAACAAAGTTGTATTAAGTTATTTATTCGATAAAGATAATGAAAGCGTTTTCAAATTGTTACTCAACAAACTTGAAAAATGCTCAATTTGTTGGGAGATGAAACCATTAAAAGATTTCCATTATATCGTTGAATGTTCTCATTCTTTCTGCCACACTTGTATGAATACCTTAATATCCAATACGACAACACCTGGATGTGCTTGCGCTATTTGCAGAAAAATATTTTTTAAGGGTGTGAAAATGTCATACGATACACGTTTCAAAGTATCGCATCAAATATATTTCAAGAACGATTAATTGTATATTATATCTCGTATTGTAAAACATATATAATGTATTTTATAAACAACAATATATTGTTTTAATATTATAATTTGCAATATTTACAGTATTGTATCTTGTAAATCGTTACTTATTTAATATTTATGCGGCTTAATGTATATATAACTTTATACACTATTATAAACTACAAAATGCAATCAAATATATAACTTTGAATATTAACATAATAGTTATTTACTATACAAGTACTACATTTGAGTGAGAAGTAATCCTACATTAAGTTTGAACTAGTCTAATTCAAAAACATAACCGATAATGAAATAAATAATAATAATAAATAAAAAATATTCGCCATTTATCCTCTCCAAAGGATCTGTAGCATAACGTCTAATTTTTCAAAAATCTTTTGCAGAAAAAACATCTTTATTTGACGAAAAAAGATACAATTACAAACCATTGCATTTAACTAAAAATCCCTAAATTTTGTATTTACCGAATTAAACCTGAGTCATAGACTTCAAAGCGCGCATTTGTTGTTAATAGGGTATTTGACTACTATGTTCAAATTTTAAATATCAATTAAGTTTGGCGCAAAAACGCAGGTTAACTTCATGTTTCATTAAAAGGTATTTACACTAATATGGCTTCAATGTTACTTGAAGAATACAGCGGTGACGATAATGATTAAGAAGCTTTCTTATTTATATTTTTTATAACAAAATGTAAATTTTTACAAAATCAAACATAGTTGTAAAATATAATGGTTTTTTTTAATAATAAATAAAATTGTATAATTTTGTTAATTAAAAAAGATACTCGATAAAATCCAAGACTTCGATAATGCCTTCAGGCAACTCCTCGTCAAATTCCATTTCATCAGCGGCTATACTCGATGCCTCCTCTTCAGGGTTATCTATAAATTGAATTGCATAAATGTACAAACAAAAAGAATATTGTTTATAGGTACCTTCAGATGAGATCGAAAGGATTTCAATGACGCTTTCGTCATCTTCCGATTCACGCAAAGTTTGTCGATCCGCTTCACACCAAGGTAATTCGTCCTCGTATATACCCCTCGCATTAGGAGTACCAAATACATCTATGACAAATATACTGTTAACTTAATGATAACAAAATTATTATTTTACTAATGCAAGCAAAACCTTAAACATCTTACCCGAACTTTCCATACTTAAATTAATCGTCGAGTCGTCATAACTGTCTTCAAACAGTCGGCCTTCTAACACAGGAAGATGCTCGTCTTTGGAATGCATATTACCGAATACTATGCATTTAGACATTTCTCAAAACATTTATATAGCACTTCAGATATTTAAAAAATTTGAAAACGGCACAATGTTTAATTGTTAATGAACACTTTTGTCACTAACCACAATTTCTACTATTAAAAGGTCATATACTTACTACAATTGAGTAGTACACAATGTCATCATTAACAATTAAACATTGTGCCGTTTTCAAATTTTTAAATATCTGAAGTGCTATATAAATGTTTTGAGAAATGTCTAAATGCATAGTATTCGGTAATATGCATTCCAAAGACGAGCATCTTCCTGTGTTAGAAGGCCGACTGTTTGAAGACAGTTATGACGACTCGACGATTAATTTAAGTATGGAAAGTTCGGGTAAGATGTTTAAGGTTTTGCTTGCATTAGTAAAATAATAATTTTGTTATCATTAAGTTAACAGTATATTTGTCATAGATGTATTTGGTACTCCTAATGCGAGGGGTATATACGAGGACGAATTACTTGGTGAAAAAAAAAAAATGAAAAAAAAAAAAAAAAAAAAAAATAAAAAAAAAAAAAAAAAAAAAAAAAAAAAAAAAAAAAAAAAAAAAAAAGATAGAAAAAAGTTTAAAGTTTTTTTTTCAATAAAAAAAAAAAAATTTTGTTATCATTAAGTTAACAGTATATTTGTCATAAATGTATTTGGTACTCTAATGCGAGGGGTATATACGAGGACGAATTACATTGGTGTGAAGCGGATCGACAAACTTTGCGTGAATCTGAAGATGACGAAAGCGTCATTGAAATCCTTTCGATCTCATCTGAAGGTACCTATAAACAATATTCTTTTTGTTTGTACATTTATGCAATTCAATTTATAGATAACCCTGAAGAGGAGGCATCGAGTATAGCCGCTGATGAAATGGAATTTGACGAGGAGTTGCCTGAAGGCATTATCGAAGTCTTGGATTTTATCGAGTATCTTTTTTAATTAACAAAATTATACAATTTTATTTATTATTAAAAAAAAACCATTATATTTTACAACTATGTTTGATTTTGTAAAAATTTACATTTTGTTATAAAAAATATAAATAAGAAAGCTTCTTAATCATTATCGTCACCGCTGTATTCTTCAAGTAACATTGAAGCCATATTAGTGTAAATACCTTTTAATGAAACATGAAGTTAACCTGCGTTTTTGCGCCAAACTTAATTGATATTTAAAATTTGAACATAGTAGTCAAATACCCTATTAACAACAAATGCGCGCTTTGAAGTCTATGACTCAGGTTTAATTCGGTAAATACAAAATTTAGGGATTTTTAGTTAAATGCAATGGTTTGTAATTGTATCTTTTTTTTCGTCAAATAAAGATGTTTTTTCTGCAAAAGATTTTTGAAAAATTAGACGTTATGCTACAGATCCTTTGGAGAGGATAAATGGCGAATATTTTTTATTTATTATTATTATTTATTTCATTATCGGTTATGTTTTTGAATTAGACTAGTTCAAACTTAATGTAGGATTACTTCTCACTCAAATGTAGTACTTGTATAGTAAATAACTATTATGTTAATATTCAAAGTTATATATTTGATTGCATTTTGTAGTTTATAATAGTGTATAAAGTTATATATACATTAAGCCGCATAAATATTAAATAAGTAACGATTTACAAGATACAATACTGTAAATATTGCAAATTATAATATTAAAACAATATATTGTTGTTTATAAAATACATTATATATGTTTTACAATACGAGATATAATATACAATTAATCGTTCTTGAAATATATTTGATGCGATACTTTGAAACGTGTATCGTATGACATTTTCACACCCTTAAAAAATATTTTTCTGCAAATAGCGCAAGCACATCCAGGTGTTGTCGTATTGGATATTAAGGTATTCATACAAGTGTGGCAGAAAGAATGAGAACATTCAACGATATAATGGAAATCTTTTAATGGTTTCATCTCCCAACAAATTGAGCATTTTTCAAGTTTGTTGAGTAACAATTTGAAAACGCTTTCATTATCTTTATCGAATAAATAACTTAATACAACTTTGTTATTTTGTTGAAGTACTTTATCAGCTTCTGTTTCGAACTCTGAAGAAATGTCGGTAGTATATTTGGAAGTGTTCTTTCCCAGTTTTAATTTTTTAAAGGCGTTAACGGTTGAGCACTTGATATTGATCGTTTGGATTTGGTATACGAAATCGATGGTCTTGATTTTGTTGTGTCATCTGTTTCCTCACTATTTTCATCGTCATCGCTACCATTATCTTCGTCGTCATCAGTATCTAAATCGATGTCGGTTTCTTCGTCATCACTATTGATAAAAGATGGAAGTATAAAAGTTGTAACTTCTTTAGTTTCCGGATTATACTGTATATATGTATCTTCTAATTGGTCCCATTTTGACCGTTCGTTAAAAAGAAACTCTTCGGCAGTTTCTTCATGCTTCAATTTTAATAACAATTTATTATCGTTTGCTTTTAAAAGGTTAGTGATATATTTGTAAGTGATTAATTTTAAATATTTTGTTTGATAATTATTCCACGAGGTTGTAGGTTTAAAACACGAAACAAATTTACACAGCACTTTATTTAGAATTCTAGGATTTTTAATAAACGAGTAATTAACGCGTTCATAGACTTGGTTATTTTTGGTCGAACCATTGCTTCTTGCTGAATATGAAAATAAAACTAGCTTTTTAAAATAGAATATCTGTATTATATAGCATTGCTGAAACAATTAGTATGACTAATTTAGTAAAAAGTTACATTTTTGATCGCACAGTTATATTTGTTTCTAATTAGAAAATTTAAGGTGTATTAAGAAATTTATTTTAATAACGTTTTTGGTCTCATTAGGTAATTGATTTATTTTCTTTGTAATTTTAGAAAATCTCACAAATTAATATTATCATTATTATTACATAATAGTAACTATTGTTATTGTTTACGTTAATATTTTACCAAAAGTGTAAATAGTTTTGTTATTATTTAACATTGTATAAAGCAAAATAAAATTTATTAAGTACACCATTATCTTTAATTTAATTGTGTAGACGTGCAGAATCTGATTTTCTTCAAAGAGTATTAAAGATTGTAGTTTAACAAAAGAATTGTCTATAATTACATTTTTCATTGGCACGTTTTAAATAAAGATGTTTTCCTATTGTACCTTTTCCGCCAAATATAGATGATATACTTACACAAAATTTTTGAAGAATTAAATATTGTGATACAGGCCTATTGCAAAGGTTAAAAATCGAATCTTTTTATTTATTTATAAATAAGGCATTACATGAAATAGAATCCTGGGAAGGTAATGACGAAGATGCTGAAATGATCAGCTCCTCGTCAATGTTGTTTAAGTGTGTATGCAGTGTTTTTTTTTAAATTTTAGTCTATTCATTAACGTTAAAAATCATATAATCACAACGTAACTGTTGACTACCCAAAATCAATTACATATGCGATACATCATGAAATTATGTTTAGCAGATAGTGTATATGGGTAAGCTTGCCCAGGGCTAAGAATTAACTATATGTGATCATACAAGACCCGTATGATCTATATTGGAAATACTTTATTTACATTCACGTTAGTATAAATATAAAATATGTATATTTTGATTATTCACGAAGTCGTATTTTTAATTTCATCAATTAGAAAATTAGTAAGTATAGTACAAGTCGTGTAACAATAAGTTTTTAGTATATCTTAAAACATATTTAATTGCTTCCTTCAAATTTTTATATTCGTCATCTGAAGCTGATTGAACATCATTACAGAATCATTCAAGGTTCAGATTATGTGAGTTAACATCTTTTACTTTATTCAATATAAACTCTTGCATTGTGAATAAAGTTTGAAGACTATGATGTTTAATGTATAATTCAAAAATTTCAATGTGATAAATTGCATTTGTCAAACGTGTACATTTCGAGATACTTAGCATCATTGTTATGTGTTCGCCTACATGTTACAAAAGAATCTTATGCGTTATCGTTGTAATGTTTCTTTTTGATTTTTGTTAGAACCACTACCGTAATAATAAAACGTCTTATACTCTTCCTTAGAATGATTCTCGGTTTAGATAAATTTTCTACTAATTTAATTGTATTTTTGATAGAATAAGATGGTTTGAAATTAATTTCTTTTGATATAACGCGGGATAGAAATTTAGAAATAAAGTATGTTGGTGAAGATTTGTAATTAACTATTGGTCTAATAGGATGGTTGGTTTTATGTATTTTAGGTAAAGAGTATAAATTTGGAATTTTTGGATTTGAGATTTTGATGTTTGTAGAATATACATTAAAGAAACTAAATGTTCCTTAAGTTTCATAAATGATTTTGGAAGTTAGTAAATTAAATTTATTGAATGGTGAAGATTGTTGGATAATTAAGTTTGTGACGTCACGTAATTTGGGTATTTTATCGATGCATTCTAATTAACGCATATTTTGAGTAATTCTAGTTAAATTTAATTCTAGTTTTTTTAGTTGTGGCGTAAAATATAAGAAATTTTGAAATTCAGATGAAAATCTGTAGTTTTCCTACTTAAGATCAATGATCATTAACGTTCTATACCCTAAAAATTATTAAATTTGTAAGTATGTATTAAACAACAAAAGAATTTGTAAATTCGAATGTATTTGTCAAGCAGTAAAAAGCCGTTGTTAGGTGTAACTATTGGTTTTTAACATCATTTTGTTTAAAGGTTTATGTTTTACTTGAATAACAATTTAAGAAATAAGGCATTAATTTGTTTATTCCCGCTATATTTTCAATAAAGGCTAACAATTTGTTATTCCAAAACTATATTTCAATCAGTGCATAAAATCTATAATTTGTTTTCTTAAGAAGACTTTAGATGTTTAAATTGAAAATATTGCTGTACCCTGTTTCATATTTTTACATCAGTTTTAGTTTGTTTGAGTAACTTTTTACATTTTACGTTTAGTTTTTCCGATTTTGTAAACGGAAACGCGAAATCATTTTTAGAACATGTTTAATTCTTATGTCACGCATTTGTTGTTGATGGTTCGTTTGTCGAATGTACTTTATTGTTTTCTTTAAACAAAATTCTGAATGAAATCTTTTTACGTTTTTTCTTAAAATTTTACATTATTTTTTAAATATTTGCAATGATTCACTAGAAACTATGCATTTTTGAAAGCAGAGGAATGTCAATTATTCATTAGTGTCGTTAAAATTTCACCAGCGAAACATTAATAGTCCTTGTGGATTAATGGCCATCGACAAATTTCTAATAGTTGAAAAGTGCATTTTTAACATTTTTGTTTTTGAAAAACTATTCCTTTATTTTTTAAATAACTTTTAAATTTTTAATTTTGTAAATAAGTTTTTGTTTTATCTATTATTCATCTATATGGTTCATCCAATTTACTGTTGGTTTAGTTTAGAGCTACAGAGTGATGTTGAAAAAGATTGCAGTTGTACAATTATTAAAATTCGTTTAATTTACCACGGCAGAAATGTTTACAGTTTTTCGTTTGCACATTATTCTTATAGATTGCTAACGTATTCCAATTTTCTCAAAGTTTTATCTATTTAGAATTATTTTTAAGATTCGTTTAACAATATGACAATAGAAAATTTATTTAATCGTTTCGGTATGCAGGTACACGTCATTCGCACAGCGAAGGAAAATACCGCGTGACGTGATTAGGGCTAATTACGATTTCTAATTACAATATTACAGTTTATTTTCAACCACCGGTAGTGTCAGATCTCGTGTATGTAGGGGTAAGTACGTTTTTAATTATTTTTTTTATTTTAACTTTGCTTTATTATTTTTAAATATTAGTTTCTTAATTTAAAATTTTTATTTGTGTTTGTTTTTAAATCAACCATTTTAATTTTAACGTTGAGTATTTTTATCTTTGCAGCGCTAAGTTTCGATTTTACGTTACAAAATTTGTTTTTTTTAATCTATGAACCGTGTTATAAACGTTATTCTGTAATGCATGATGTAGTAATTCCTTTTAATTCTGCTTGTTTGGCGTTGATTTTTTTTATTTTGCGTGTCGTTAATTTTTGATTTTAATATTACCTTTGCATGATGTTGTAATTTTGATTTTGTTCAAACACATTATCGTATTCAACATCTAATTTTTCTTAATCAGTTTCAAAATTCATTTTATCAACCAAGAACTTGTAGTTTTTTTATTTACTTTATTTTATAATTTACACTTTACAAATTTCTTTCTTATAATTCCACCACTTTTGTTGTTTGAATTTGAACATTTTTAGTGTTACAGCGCTAATTTTTATATCGTGATTAATTATTTAACATACGTCTCAACATTTTTATTTAAAATTTTTAGTTTTATAACATTAATTTTTGGATTGTAAGATTACTTCTTTAATAAACAACAATCTTAATCATTTTATTTTACATTTCGAATGATAGTATGAGGCGGCACTAGATGTCGCAACTTAATTATTAATCAATTCATTTCATTAGATAAGTTTTAATTCCGCCATATTGTTTTACGTTGTGTATTTTTTTAATTTTTACAGCGCTAAGTTATGATTTTTTATGATTCATTATTAAATATTTAAAAATTTCCATTCAATTTATTACATTTAGTGTTTATTTTAATTTCTTTTTCGATTTACAGAAGATGAAGACCGTTGGGAAATATGTGCGTTGAAGAAGGATGCAGCAGTACCACATCTCCATCGCGAGCAGATGAAGAAGAAGGAGAAGATGTCCATGTGATCCAACGTTTGCTTAATATTTTCATGTATTGTAGTATTGAATGTAATATGTATGTAAATGAGAGAGACAAATATATATTTTTATCTTTATTGCACTATTTTATTTCAAGGTAAGACGTACGTCATTATGCCAAAGTGGCGTTAATTAAAATTTCCCCAAAAATCCCTGCCGGCATTGACGTCAGCAAAAAATTTCCAAAAGACCTAGTACACGTTAACGGCGAGGTCATCGATGATGTCATTCAAAAATCACCTCATACACGTACAAGGCGAGGTCACAGATGACGTCAAGTGGAAGTACCCTCAGGGCAACTTTCAAGGTCGAGCTGGGCGCGTTCTACTCTCATTTCATATACATCTTTAGAATTACCAATTTTCAGGGCCTGCAGTCTAACTATAATTTCAGATACAACGTTAATTTTAAAACTGCTACTGTTCATATTAGACATATTGCTTGAAAATTCACTATAAGAATTTAATACAAAATCAAGTAAATTGTGAAATAATAGTGAAATGATTGTTAAATTCTTAGTATAGTACTGCTGAATACTATAATACATGTCGATTGTGTGACAAATTGATTGTACACTAGTAACCAAGCCCATTTAAAAATGAGCCTAGAAGTGCCCCAGGTTTCAAATTAGTTTCAGTGAAATGAATTTTCAAGAATTTCTAAATGTGCAGGTCAGAGTTCAAAGGTCAGGTCAACTTGGGACCCCGCCTAAGATCAGCGCCTGGATCTCTTGAAAAATTTGAGCTATTGATCTCCGAAATCTGTTCAGTTGTTTCGGAGGAGACGACGATCAAACAGACACACACACAAACAGGGCCACGATTTTATGTGTGTAGATAATACAAGACAAGACAAGTATTGCGATTGAGTTAGGATGATAAACAAAGTATTATACCATATGTTTATTATAATTTCTGATTATGTGTTGCCATTGTAAAAAAAATCGCTTATTAGTGTCAGCCGTACGTTTTCAAAATTAGTGTTCACTGATAGACGTGATCAAGAATTATGTGAAACATACGGCACTCAAACTATTAGAATATGCATCTTAGCAATGCATCATGCAAATATCTTACAAGAAATTCAATCCATGTCTTGCAACGTGATTGCCTGATTTTACATAAATCCGAGATAGCAATCAATACATGTCTTATAATATACCTGTATAAAATGAACATTGCCTGAACCAACTAAATAAATGAATTCTGATAATTCTTAGTATATGTATGTTACAATACTATTTCTTTTAAAACTTTAAAGATAATAAAAGTTATTATAAAATACTCTACTGAACAAATAAGATAGTCGACGTGTGTTTTTCTATTAAAATTTTGAAAGATCCGTTTGAACTTTGAATTATTGAATAAAAGAAATCATTTGGCCTTGACCTAATAATACAGATAATCGATTTTTGGTATTTTAAAAAACATTGCCGCATATGATACCGTTTTCCAGAAAATACTTGTTTCAAAAACGGATATAAATTCTTTAATGAGTTATATTTAAACCATTGCATCAATCGCAACCTATTTTTAATACAAAATTTGCATTATCTTTAATTCAATTTTTATATATAAACCACCATTTTGATTTTGATTCGACTTAATTTTGGTTTAAGAAAGAGGAAATTTAATAACTTCAGTCAGTTGAATTGGATATTCAAACGCATGTTCTCGGATAAAATGCATTGATAATGGTTTAATGATGAAAGTTCAATGCTTCCGTGTGATAACATTCTGTCAAAGGTACATTTCGAAATAATATTAGCTTAAATATTAGTTACATTTATAATTACTTGAAAATAAAATAGGTAGTTTCCTAGTAAGTTTATATCACTAATTTAAATAAAAAAAATTATGCAAACGTTGGTGCTTATATTATCTATTTTAACTGTAAAAATAACAATGCCTGCAATTAATTCAAAAATATATTGCAATTATTACAGTTTCAATATAAATTTTACAATAAGGTACCTAATCTATGAAAAATTTGAAAGGTTTTTGTTCTAATGATACAGTTACACTAATCAATAAAAAAATTGCATTGTTTACATGCTATTGTTTTGTTCTTCCTTCACTTCAAAATCATTTGTTCTATTAACACATACAAAGTAAAAAATTATCTAAAACCCACAATTTTTATAGATTTTGTGTGTACACGTCTCGGCGTATTAAACATAAGTAAATACAAAGAATACCATATCCAGAAATAAAAAGTTTTAGTCATTTTTGAATGAAAAGACAATTGCTTTGGTTTGACATCAAACTAATTGAAAATTTTAAAATCTTTTTATCTCTCTCGTTATTAAAATTCAAAATAAATAGTACGGTGACCAGCACTAACTTTCTGATGACATTTACAGTTAATTACATATTCTCATTTAATTTTAATTGTACTTTGAAGGAATATTTACCCAACAGTTATTTTACCAAAAAATTTTCTACGGATTATCCCGAAAAAAACCGATATCGCCATATTGTTGACTGCGTACAATTTTCTAATAGAAAACTCTTCAAGCTGATTTCAAGTAATCCAAATTGGTTTAATCGAATTTAAAGGTTCAAATTCGCCAAAAAATTCATGGTATTTATATCGTAATTTATTGTCCAAAGAACTAATTTTGAGGAAAGTCGTTTTTGAAAAACTAAAACTAAAGGGATTCAATTCTCACTTAATGGAGTTTTTTCTAGAAAAACGTCGATAACTATTTTATATAGTATACAAATTTTACATCCTTCATTTTAGAGGTTGAAAAAAAGAAGAAAAGTATCTCTGAGGAACTGCTAGACAAACAAAAAGTTCATGGTATTTATATCGTAATTTATTGATCAAAGAACTAAGTTTGAAGAAATTCTTTCCAGTACCTCTAGACAACCCTAAGTTTGAAATATGAATCAAATTGTTCTATTCGTTTGGCCTCTAGATCAGAGTACATACGTACATACATACATACATTTTTTTACAAAACGCGATTACAATACTTTCTCTCTCTAGGTATCCGAAAAAATAAAAATATTTCATAGAATTGCAAACTAAGAAATCCATTTTTTAAACAAAATATTACTTTTTAATTTGACGAAAAACCAAAAAATTCGTAACAAAACTTTTATAGCATTTCTTATAATAGACATATTAATTTATTCAAAATCGTTGAGTAAAATAGTACTTTGTACCATAGCAACCATTACAGCTTAGCAACCGATTAGTAAAAATACTGCTATTTATATAGGAACTTTTTAGTTTTATCAGTTAAATGTTGAACATAGTTGCTCAAATGTGAGAAAGTAATTGAACTTGATTGAGCTGCTGACTGTTTCAAAAAATTTAGAAGTACCACATCAGGGGCGTAACATTCGAAGTAAACTATGCCTTCGCAATAGTGAAGTCCTACGTAGACAATGTTTAGTGTAGCAGTAGCTGCTGGCACCTGGAAATTCCAGTTGTCTCGGCATAGCCGAAATGGTATTATTGCTGGCTGCACAGAGCATTTACCATCGCACTCTAAAGTGACCAGAACATCGCGTTTGTAATTTTAGTGTCGCGCGATTAAAAGAGCCCTTATCTTCAATATCTATGACTGTTAATGCACGATGACATAAACCGTTAAAGTGAAAAATGAAAACTAAAGTAGATTAACAAAAAATAATCATCAGGTTCCAAATTAAAAAAAATAACTTTCTCCATAGTTACAACTCTACACTTTTTTTCAATACCATTTTTACAAGAAGTAAAATTTTTTGAATATAATTTTGTTTCTTTATTTGTCAGTATTGAGTATTTATTACATTTTGTCGCGGTTGCTATGTTGTTAAAATCTACAGCCTTCAACTTTATTTTCAAATTAAATTTCTTCTGCCAAACTGACATGTCAGATGTATATACTAAGAGGTTATTCAACCCACTTTTAATTTCTTTACGAAACTTACCAATTCGCGTTCTTATAATAATATTAGAATATTTACTTTTTGTTTTAGTAGTGGTACTCTATACCATTACATCCTGAATGCAATGATTTTTTTTCCAAGTTTTGAAAATTAAAATGTTCGGCCAAATGACGGAAGGTGAAAGAGGAAGGATACGACAAAACATAACTTTAGGAAACTTCTTTTAAATATTTGGGATCTGAAGAACATGAACAATGACATAGAGAAAGAAATACAAACACGAATATTGCAGGAAAATAAATGCTATTTTGCCATGACATATGTGCCATCCATATTATCCAGATCGACAAAAATAAGGCTATATGAAACTATACTGCAGTGAAACGTGACACGTGGAAATAAAACAGGAAAGTCTGCTAAACACCTTCCAAAGAAAAGTACTAAAAGCCATAGTAGGGCCGATAAGACAAAGAAATATATGGAGAAAAAGGTCAAATGTTGAGATATTGAGTCTTTTTAAATTTTAAAGGTATTCGACGTTCTTTATTTGTAGCAAATTTATCAATCACTTTATCGTTGAAGTTGGGTATTGCAGCGATAATTTTTTTTTCAATGGGCAGGATTGATAAGGCATTTAACCGATCCTCACACATTGAATCCGTAAAAATGTTTTGATCCTCTTTAAGGTGGAAAAACTACGTTCTGCATCGACCGTTGTCATTGGTGTTGTCACAGGTATTTGCAACCATTTTTGGTTTCTCCCATGGTTTCCCTCCAAATTTTTCGAAATTATCAATTTTAGAAAAGGCACTGCCCACTGATTTGTCTACACTCGCTGTTAGAATATAACACACAAAGCTCTGATTTTAGGCGTTGTTTATTCAACATTTTATAAGCTGAGCAAGCCAGCTCTAATTCTTTTCTGGAAATTTATTATTGTATTCTACAAATTTTCCTAAAATAAAAGTGAAGCAGTTATTAAGTGGTCTGTAAAAAAACGTGCTTTTGCATTTTGAATAATAACGTCACACACTTCTATAGAAGCAATGCGATGATCAAATCGACTATTGTCAATACGTTTCCTCTTTGCTTCTCTTGGAACAGTCTCAATGTCCGAAGCTTCTTTTATAATAGATCAATTCTGTTCCGAATTTTGTTAATATTTGCTTCAAAAAGTATAAGGCACATATGTGCCTCTGTTGGATCCATATTCCGTTTTTGTAATTGATTGCATAATATGTCTACCTGTGCCATGACATAATGAAAAAGTCAATCAAAATGTAAAATATGGATCTTGTAAAATTTGTCGGATGCCTGAAGCTTGTTTACTAGTTAATGTATTTGCTTCGTCTTCCAAATATTTTATGCATTTGATAATTGAGTCCCTGTATTCGTGTACAATGTTAACTGTACGAATATTAAAATTCCAACGGGTCGGAACCGATCGAAGCATGTTTCGTTCCACTATTTTGTCTAAAACACGTTAGGGAGAATGACTACAAAATGTATAGCAATGCACAATATGGGCGTTTTCGTTTTGTTTAATTTTAAATTGTACCCCACCATGTTGACCACTCATTACCGCGACACCATCGTAACTTTGAGCAATAAGTTTATTAGCGTCATTTTTTAATACCGGTTCGAAAACACCCAAATAACTTTTTAATAAGGTTTCAGCATCATGTTTTAAAGGAAGCAAAAATTTCCAGAATCGTACCACTGGATTACCATCTTTGGTTACATAACGAAAAACGGTTACCATTTGAAATTTGCCGAAACATCTGTGGTTTCATCAGCTATTATCGCTAAAAATTAAATTTCGCATATTTCGTGCAATATTTCTTCGTGGCAAACCTCTAACATGCAACCTAAAAGATCGTTTGTAGCTTTTTGATATACCTTTAAAAACTGTTGCGTTTTGTAAATGTTCATGAAGAGTTCTGTCAAGTTCCGATGAAAAATTAATTAAATCGCAAAAAATACCAGGGTTCTCAGATGTTTCTGATTCATCGTGTCCACGAAGCGCAAGCTCAAAAGTTCCACAAAACTTGATACAGTTTATTATTTTGGATAAAACATATCTATTCTTCGTGACTTCGTCATTAAATTTTTGAATGTTTATCCAGTAATCTAATTGCGCTTGAAACATAGCAAACCGTATTTCATTATTAATATGAGTTTTTGAATTTTCATGTTTTTTAATTTTTTTACTCAAATGCACTAAATCTGTGACACCTGTTACCGTCCAAAGTTTCTTGCCACGTTCGTCCGCAAACAACACACGCGGAAACAAAAAAAACATTTTTCCGATTACATCCACAAATCCATTTATTCCTTAAATATATGTCCGAATTAAGTTGTTTTTTATACGTTTTACCACGACTTTTCCCCGCAATTTCAATGTCTAGTTCCGGTTTAGGACAGCTTTGCTCTTTTACCGCCAATTGTTCTTGATAATTTAGTTTGGAAAAGTTATTTTCATTTAATCATGTATCACATCCATATTCAAATTGTTTACTTCTTTTTCGTTTATCGAAAATTATGAATTGATCAATATGTATAAGAGAAAACAGCAAGCTTATGCTATCGATCGATACCCGAAGGAATAGCTGGACAAATTTCAGCTCTTTTGCAATGTTTTTTCGTAAAGTAAGTCGCGCCTCAGGCTCTCGAGCCCTGTGGGAGGATGGACGACAAATGCCGAATACAATCATTTGCCGATACAGAACCGCTAAGTTAGACAGCGACTTTGAGCATCTCTAGAGTAAGGGATGTTATTACAGTGGTCATTTGACTAACTGGGATACTTTACGTCACGCAATCCCATCGCCACCTGATACAACCAAGAGTGAAATTACCAACAGTGCAATTTTTATTTTATTCTTTAATACAATAATTATTACAATTATTATTTAAATTTATTATTATTATTTACTTTTATTTTTGGTAGTTCTGCAGCACTTAAAGACAAGCCGCCGCTGAAAGGCAGTCAGAATTAGATAGGCGAGACATCTATGGAGGATGGAGAATAATAAAAGAGTAAAATTGATTTTCCAAAAGGATATTGAGGAAAAATGTTCACAAGAAAGACCCAGGAAAAAGATAGATGAATTGTGTGAAAGATGACTTATTGAAACCGTTGATTGAAATATTGGTAAAGATAGTCAACCTTACGGGATTATGCGACCCCGAAATTTGTTCTAAACATCAGAGGTCGGTAGTATCGCTTTGTGCTAAGAAAATACGTCAATTGTATTGTAGAATTTACAGAACAGTATTACCGATAAATGTGAAATAGAAAACTGTAATTTTGCTGATAGTTTATGCTAAGGCACGACATTGTTGCCAATGCATCATGCCGTTGATTGAAATATTGGTGCATTGAGTCAATGTTGACAAACAAACAAAAACATGCGTTCTACAATATACAAGAATTTATTGATTTTGTCGACGTACTAATTAAATGTGTTCCTTTGTTATATATTTTTTTTCTATTGTCTGTTAATTGTTCAATGTAATAATATTTATTTGTATCTTTCTTACGTAAGGTTATAACAATGGTTATACCATCATGACAAACACATATATGTACAAAGATTGTATACATACACATGTGAATAAAGTTTATTATTATGAAAAAAAACCTGCAGATTTAAAAAGTATTAATTTCGTAAAGAAATCGTTGAAAAACGTTCTCCCAAAAAAACAATTTCTTTAAATACTTTTGAAAATTCCATACTCATATATTTATTACATTAACATCGTTTATCCGTTGAAAATGTTTTAAAATCTATTAGGCTTACGCAAGTAAATTTCTAAATTTTGGTCATTGAAATTAAAATTTTTTAACATAGAAACGCTATCCTTTTTATGTTGGAACGAATGTTGAATTTTCTTATATTACAATCTAACGTACTCAACTGTTTGCATCTAAACAATATTATAACAAGCCTACTCATTTACTAAAGGTGTTGCTAAAAGTATGCAATTGTAGAATTTCTGACTAAGCCGATAAGGAATGTGACTCATAAACGATAATCCGGAAGACTCCTCGTAATACATTTGTTTCAATATCAACTTTAGGTGTACTTATATTTTAAGATATGCAAGTATAAGTTCTGATAAACCTATACAGACAACCGTTTCTTTAAAATTAAAAAGTTTAAAAATAAATTGAATAGTCAAAAGTGTGAAATATTTAGATTGAAGCGCAAACTTCAAAACAGCACAATTTCGGGTCTTTTAAAAACAAAAAACCGGCTTTGAAGACATTTATTAATATGCAATGTTTTCATCGAACACGAACTCCATGGAAGGATTCAGAAAAACAACTGGCATTATCATTGTATTATAAATCGCCTACCGCTTACAAATTTATGTTGAACCATTTAGGGATTTGTTTTGCCAGCAATTTCAACAATCAAGTCGTGGTTGAAAATTGTTAATTTAAGATCGGGGACAAATAATGTTCTTATACAAAAATTAAAAAAAAGTTGAAGGAATGACAGACAAAGAAAAGCAGTGCGTGGTAATGTGTGACGAAATTACTTTAAAACGAAATTTAAATTATAACCAATATTGGGACTACGTCGAAGGATATCAAGATTTAGGGGAATTAGGACGTAAACCGTTTTTTAAGTAACCATGGATTGGTTTTTTATTTGAGAGGAATATTGTATAATTGGAAAATTCCATTTTGTTATTTTCTCAGTAGTGGTTCAGTTAAAAGCGAAATATTATGTACTCTTATAAAGCAAGTGATGCATAAGTTGTTTCAAATTGGATTGAAACCTCGAGCGTTAGTTTGCGACCAAGGATCTAATAACAGAAGTGCTCTATCTTGTCTAGGCGCCACAAAAGAAAATCCAACAATTCAAATCGACAATAACAAAATATATGTAGCGTATGATCCTCCTCATTTACTAAAAAGCTTAAGGAACAATGTCATGAACAGCAAACTGGAAATAGTCGTCAACAATAAAAAATTCAGTGGACCGATTTTTGTCAACACTTTTTATATTGATCAGTGTAGCAGTGTAGCAAGATCCATGTTAAAATTACGGACAAACATATTAACCCATCAAATTTTCAAAAGATGCGTGTTAAATACGCCGCTCAGGTATTTAGCAATTCTGTATCTGCAGCAATTAGCAGTGCTGTGATGACGGGTCAATTAACAAGTAATACGGCGTTAGATACTGCATCTTTTTTAAAACAATTAACAACATTTTTGACTGTTTAAATAGTTTTTCAGTAAATGATCCGAATCCCTACAAGCGTGGTCTTTCAGTTTTTTAAAGACATGCCATGCGAAACGTTGAAACGTTCTGTACAATACTTCAATTCCATCAAGTTTTATGAGAACGGTGTAGAAAGAAAAAATATATACTGTATCGCAGGTTTCCAATGGACTATAAATTCAATTTTAAGTCTGTGGGAGGACTTAAAGGGAGAAGGAACTTTGTACTTTTTAACGTCACGAATAAATCAAGATCCTCTAGAAAATGCTTTTTCAATGATTCGTGCTAGAGGAGGTTATAATGCCCAACCGTCTGCCCGCGAATTTAGGCTTGCATTACAACATAACATGCACATTCGCTTGCAAATACCAATAGAACAAGGGAATTGTGAAAAAGATAACGACGAGATACTATATGGTATAGATGAACAATTTAACACTAACTATGAGGAAGAGGATAACAAAATTGGGACAAATGAAAGTGTAGAAAATAATGAAACAAAGAGATCGTCTAGAACCTGTCTGGAGAACAAAATCAATGAAGACAATGTCGTAATTAATAGTTCTTTAGAATCTTGTTCAGTGTCGTATGTTGCGGGTTATTTAAGTCACTACATATATAAAAAGTACATTGTAATACGTGTAAGGAAATGCTAACAGTTAACGACTCAAGTGTTTTCAATGTGAACGAATCATTAATTCTATATAAAGATTACAGCAAATCTGATGGAATTAAATACTTACACAGACCATCACCCGAATTCTCAAAATTTGTGTTTTTTTATTGAAACTTTTTACTGAAGAATTTCATCTTTTTAAAACAGATTATGGTTTATTGGAAAAAATTAAACTCCGTATAAAAAAATGTCTCAACAGCAGTGTGAATTCATGGTTCAGAGAATGCGACACTCATAAACTGTTAATTATCGATCAGTTGGTTAAAATAAAACTATATCGAACCTTAAAGTGGGAGGCTAATAAACATATTTCTAATAGCTATAATTACAGTGATGTCACAAAACCACACCGTAAAATAAGAATATTATCTGCATAAATAAGTGTAAATGTTTGGATATGTTTTATGTATAGCATTGTATTAGGTACGTTATTATTTATGTGTAAATTGTTTGTAAATTATTACTATTATTTTAGATCAGTTGGAATTGTAATTTTGAAACAATGTTTATAATTAATGAGCTATTTTTACTTTAATTAAACTATTTTAATTCGAAACCATGATATTTTGATACAGTTTCAAAGAGTAAAATCCTAACTTTTATCTCTACTAACAGATAACAAAGTGTCACTTTTCGTAAATTATTTTTTCCCTCGGGAAAAAAGTGAGTACTATTTTTAACACCAAATTTCCCTCAATAATTTTCTAATTCTATTGTAATATGATTTTTCAATATTAAATCGTCATTTATTTCGTCACAGAAAAGAATAGTGTATTATACACGTATTATCCGCACCGCGTCGGGAGACAACACACCTCAAGCTAAAATCTAGTACTTTTATTTTTAGAAGTAATAGGAATAGGTTTTATTACCAAGTGAATTTAAATTTGAAGGTCTAGTGGAACCCACTTTCCCTAAAAAACACGGTAACTTGTTGCCTTTTGAATTGAAAAATTTGAAAACCAATTTTTATTTAAAATCCTTTTCAACTGAACACGTAAAAACAAGTAGATACAAAAACCAATAATTTTGCGTTTCTGAACTCTAGTGGTATTTCTCCCAGTATGTTCTACTTTATTCCTAACGAGTTATTAAATGACAAACAAATGTCAACATTATTATTTGCAAGTTAAAAAATAAAGTGCAAGCATAATTTGTAAAATAATTGTTTCTTATTTATCTAACACCGACTGTTTTAACAAATAACGCTTCGCATGTATTTTAGTAAATTATTAAAAAAACATTGTCATTAAAATCCAAGATATGTATCATCAATGGTATTATTCATAAATGAAAAATTCGTCACTTTTAATTACTAGTTAATACGTTTACTAAATATTTGAAAACGTTGCAACATTGTATTGACAAAAGTAAATTTTACGGATTGTATGTTGCGCCATTTTTACAACGGTGGAATAAATTGAACTATTCTATTTCAAGAATCGTACACATTATAACTTAGCGCTTCAGTACAGGTGAAAAAGTAAACAAAAACGCAACCCAACATGCATATGTGAATTGCATCCGTGATACAAGCAAATACAAGCGGTTGACTATCTTTACCAATATTTCAATCAACGATGAAACTAAGCATTAGAAATGGAAAAGTAGTGTCAAGGGATAGGGGAAGATGGAGGATAGAGCCGAGATGAAAGTGATTTTAAACAAATTTTTCTTTTGTCATTAAACCTTAATTGTGAGATCTTTAACTAGGCGGATTTTAAGTAAAAGAAAACCTCACGATCTGATTGATAAATTATAATATAATCTTTTCAAAAACTAATGGAAAAAGCCGAGGATAATTTTGAATTTATTCTAATGGAGAAAACCCTTGAACTAAAGATTGGTATTCTTTTTATAAAAACTGCACATATTTGAGTCCTTTCTTGGGCTTTTATTATTTAATAACTATTTACACATAAAAACACGTACCTAACAAATCACACATTCAATAAACCCCAAAGTGGTTGTACTAAAAAAATATTGTGCGTGAAACACTGCAGTAGGAGAAGAGGCATTAGGTTCCCCAGTTCAAACTCTTTAAACACCAATTAATTGAGTATATAGATAAAGTCTTAAATATAATAGATGCATGTATCTAGAAAACAAAAGCATGCGTTAAAAATGGAAATAAACTTTCCGAACCTTTCACCTTCTTTTAGGAATTACCACAAATAGTATGTCCCAAAACAAAGCAAAATCCAAGATTGAAACCAGTTGAAAAATAATAGTAAGCTAACAATAAAAGTTAAACAACTGTTCTATGATGTGTCTGTGAAAAAATTTAATATAAATTGTAGAATCCACAGAAATAGACTAAGATCTAATAAGGAGAGACAATTCGAAGGAGCCAAAAATAATCAGTATGTGTATGGGCTTCGACAGGAAAACTTAAAATATGTAGACAAAAAAGTTTTTAAAACAATTGTCATCCAGTCTGAGTTAACCTATTTAATTGTCACTTTTATTTGAAGATTTGAATTGTTTTTCGGCATTTACAAAAAATACAAGGTACGTAAATTGCATTCTAAATAACGAAAAATTTAAGTACATCAACAATTTGTGTGTAGAACGCACGCTAGTAGTTCTATCTACATAAAAGTGACTAATAATATACAAGCTGTCGTTCGTCATTTCGAATTTTCAATTATCAATTATTACAGATCTGAAAGAGTTTTTGCTATATTAGGGATGTAAAGTGATTTCTCGTTACTGAAATTGTGTGCTTATGCAAATATTTTTGTAGCAAAATGCTCTATTAACCCAGTGTTTTTGCTACATTTTTGAAATACTAGTACGTAATTCTATTGTTTCGGTAGGCGTATTGACGTACTTATCTGGTAGTTTTACATGCACTGAGTGCAAAAAGCATTTAACAACGTCTTTAAAGTTAGCAAACCACTTGTGCTTTTTAGAAATTAGGTCTCATTAACCTAAATACCTCAATTATAATTTAATTGCTGCAGTAGTTCTGGAGACATTATTCAATGATCTGCCACCTTAAAAAAACTTAGCAGACTATGTACCTAAAAACAGTACTACAAAAACTATTTTTTTCTAAATAACTCATTGATCTGCTATGTTTGACAAACCAACTTGGAAAATTAAAATCGAACTTTAACACTTAAATAGCACTTAAATCTAAATATATCCTAGATTCTGATTTTAGTTTGTTAAATTTTTTTTAACATTTGGTCTGCCAAAGATAGCAGATCAATGAGTTATTAAAAAAAAAGTTTTTCGAGTGTCTTGTGAAATAGTTCACATGCCGCACTTGAATAGCACTTAAATGTAAACATATCCCAAATTCTGATTTTAAGCATGAAGATAGCAGATCGATGAGTAATTTAGAAAGAAAAGGTTTTCGAGTACTTCTGAGATAGTGAACATGAAGTACTTAAATAGCACTTAAATCTATAAATCTGAAGCATTTAATTTTGCGATCATTTAGGCATTTTAATGAAACTCTACACTGTTTGTAGATACTTGTCCAATAACTTTACGAACTCAAGAATATAAATATGTTGCTTCTATTTTTAACAAAATCTAAACTTCCGATTTCGAATCATTATTTCAAATAATGATTTCTTTAATTATAAATACAAATAAGAAACCTGGCATTTCATTCTCGTTAGAAATCATCAGCGATAGTATACAATGTTGCGTTTTTGAATATTATTATTTAATTTCGCTACGTGTTAAGTCTTAACACGCTTTATCATGTATTCCGTTCCAGAGGGCGGTAGCGAATAATGGAATATATAATCCGATTTAAAAATCGGTTATTGTCATCATTAAGTGACCGTAGTAGTAACTGTAATAAATAATCGCTTAATTAATTACTTGGGAAAGTTTTTCTATTCTATTATAAAATTATAATATTACCGACCATGAAATCGTTTCAACTCTAGCGATTCGAAAAATCTGCAATTACGTTTGATTGAATAAGTTGTTATTTTAAGTTTACGCATATTATTGATGAGGTTGAAATTCTGCAGATTATGATACAAGCATTATAAAAGTAAAGAAAAGTGACGAAAATGATAGTATGAATAATATTGATGACAAACAATTTATTATAAACTAAGTTATTTAATATCAAACTAATATCGATATTGTTATTTGGTGGCCAATTAGTAAAAGTGGAACTAACTAATAAAATGCAACTTATATTCTTTCATTTCATAGCGATTAGTACAGTAAAGGAAATTATTTTTCTACAATCCATATTATTTCTGGAATTGTATCGTATAATGATGTCCATTAATGAATATTTAATTTAGTTATTTACAAGTTAAATTAATGCGGTTAATTACGGGATATTAGTTTAGATATGAAAGAAACACTAAATATAATAGTAAAATCAAAAAAACGAAAGATTAGATAATGTTTTACCGTTCAGGAACTAATACAGAAAACTAACAAAATATAAATTTAAAATTATTTAATTTTTTAATAATATAAACTTTTTAGTCGTTTAAATTGTTTTAAATTCTTCAGAGACTAGGATAATGTAAACCAAAACGCATCTACAGTGGCGGATTTAACACCCGGCTAGGTCGTCATTTACCGACCGGGCCCCCAGCTCGGCGGGCCCTTACCTTTTATCTTAAATGTTAAATGACATACCTATTGCTATTATATCTACAAATATTGGGTCCATAAAATTTAAGTATTCTTCAATGTCATTCGAAATAAGAGACACAAAAATAAGGACTAATTAAACGAAATGTTTACCTAGTAAAGGGTTTCTTTTCCTGTAAGGATCAATTCGTGATCGCTTAAGATGCACATTACACCTTGCTGCGCTGCAACTACTCAAGCATGAAACACAATACTTGCATTTGTAGAATGCGGATTATATTGTTATGACTAAACTGCTGGCTGCAATTCTATGAGATTTAAATTTAAGCATGTATTAAATGTTTCGCTTCGAAATATGAATGATTGTTTCTGTTTGTTAAATTGTTAATTACATTTAAGTGATTTTGTTTTCTTCAGCAAGGGCAGTACCGCAGTAACAATCCTAATGTAAGATGTTTATTTATTATTTATTTATGTTCTTATGAGAAAAGCGATGTAATGTTGTAACTTAGTAAATGAATAAAAGGACAAAGGAGAAGAAGAATATTTGTAGTTTTCTTGGCGAATAGAGTTTATTTCAAATTTCAAAATTATTTACTAAATTCGCTTTTAAATAGTTTCTAGTCCCTACAAAACGTTAATGTTTTATATTTCTTCTTCCTCAGTTGTCGACAATGTTTTCTAAAGTTTCGTGTTCGAGCTATAAGCATAAGAGCGGTAGCCTTAAAAGGAAATTAAAAGAAAGCGCGAAACTTGAAGAAATGGGAAACGATCCAAAACAAAAAAAACTTAGCAGTTTTTTCTCTAGGAATAACTTACAAAATTTACCGAGTACAAGTATTGAAAATACGGAAGTATCGGAAGAGCATTTATCTTCGAACGTAGAAACTACCAAAGATGCTACTAACGACATCGACGAAACAAAAAATATTACATTAGAATTAACTTCCTAGGAAGTTGTTTTACCTGAAATTAAAAAAATCACGGATCAGCAGCAGCAAAATAAACCACATATCCATGATTCAGATTTGAAAAGTTTCATAAACGATAAAGCTTTATTTGAAAATAAAAAATTGACTGACAATGACAAAAGGTCTCTTCTGCTACTAGGAGCAAGCCAGCCCGTGGAAATAGATATGCTCAACTATTCCTTTCCAGTGTCAAATAATCAACATTTTGATTCATCCAAATATTACATTAAAAAAGTCACAGGCGAACAAATTAAATGTTTGTGGTTAGCGTACTCTCCTAGGAAAGACATTGTATATTGTCAGTATTGCTGGTTATTCGGAAGTGAAGACGTTAGAAAGAGTTCCTGGTGCACGGGTTTCAAAGACTGGAAGCATATTGTGGAATCCTCTAAGATACACAGCAGAAGTAAAAGTTCTATTCTATTGCGGCTAACATGTTTCTTAAAAAAATTGATATAAAACATGTTTTAAATAAAGAAATTAGCGAGGAAGCAAGAAAGTGGCTGGAAAATTTTAACAATATTGTGTGATAACTATTGCAGGACTAGGAGTGGGTTTTCGTGGTCATAGGGAAAATTTTAACTCAGATACTACTAACCCAGATTTATTTAAGTATAGTACATTTAATATCAACACATAATCCAACACTACGAGCTCACATAGAAAATTCTGCTCGTAATAAATATTTGAGTAAAACAATTACAAATAAATTATTAAGTACTATTGCTAATAGCACGAGAAATGTAATCTTACAAGAATGTAAAAGGGCAAAGTATTTGCTGATTCAACTACGGATGTAGCTCACTTAGACCAAATGGCTTTGTTACTACGGTATGTGGTAATGACTAATGAAGAAGTTGAAGTAAAAGAAAGTTTTCTCTGTTATGTTCAGTTATCAAAAGGAGATGCTTCTTATATTTGTAATATGATTACCACATTACTGTTTGAAGAATATGGTTTACAGAAGGGTAATCTATGTGGTCAAGGTTACGACGGTGCCAGCGTCATGTCCGGAAAACATGGAGGACTCCAAGCCAAAATCAAGGAGTATGTTAGCGTTGGTACATTTTGCTCCATATGTTCATTGTGCTGCTCATCAATTAAATTTAATATTATGCCATGCTGCGGAAGAAATTGCGAGTCCGTCGATTAAAGTATTTTTTTGCTGTAATTCAGAAAATTTACAATTATTTTCTCGTCCCCACAGAAGGTGGGACTTATTTTTAAAAGTTAGTAAAAAATCAAATACGTTATTAAATCTAGATGTTGATGCTGTGGATAAAGAACTATCAAATTCAAGAGGATTACATGTAAAAAGTTTAAGTGTAACGCGTTGGGCTGCACGAATTCAAGCTATTGAAGCAATTAAATTACATTTGCGTGTATCATTGAATGCCTAAATGCAGAAGCTGAGAGGGACGATGCTACAGGTAAAGACACAATGATGAGTAATACTTTGAAGGCGTCAATGGATTGGTTATTTTACTTAAACATCTTATGGTGGGAATCTATATTGCAAGCTGTAAATTTAACACAAACTTTGCTGCAGAAAAAAGAAATAGATTTGTTTATTGCTCAAAAAGCAATGACAAAAATTCTTTCCCAAATGCGGAATTTAAGAACTGAAGAAGCCTACGAAAGGTTTTTAGAGAAAAGCAAGGTTGATTGCGAAAATATGAAATTAAAAAATCCAGACTTTTCAGTTAAAAGAAAACGAAAAACAAAAAAAATGGATGGCGAAACCGCAGATTTGGGTTACTATGAAGCATTAGATAGAATTATCAATGAATTAGACGAGAGGACCAACGGATTTACAGAAATCAGTAAAATTTTTGGATTTCTTCATCCAAGTATTTTGAAAACCATAAGCGGTAGATCTCAAGGGAGAATTGAGAAGCTTCCTGGATATATATTTCAGTGACTTTAAAGACACAATAAGTGACACCAGTGTTTCGATTATTTAAAATTTATTGTTCAAATGAAATTACAAGACAAATATTTGATTTCAAATATTTTTAACAATACCAGTTTCAACAGCTAGTGTGGAAAGAGTGATGAGTTCATTAAAAAGAGTGAAAGACTTTAAGCGATCGACTTTAACTGAAGATAGACTTAATGACTTGAGCATACTGTTTATAGAAAAGAAAATTGCGCAATCTTTGAACTTAAGCAATATCATAGAGGAATTTACCGAAGCAAAATCGAGAAGGGGATTTAAAATTTAATATCCTTTATTTTAACTTTTTAATTATTTTTTTAAATAATGCTAGTATATCTTTTAATAAAATAAATATATGCCTATGTGCATGTTGTATATATGTAATATATATGTTTAGTTGGGGCCCTTGTGGCGTTTTGTTTACCGGCCCCAATCGTTTAAATCCGCCACTGTGCATCTACTAATGTTGTTTCAAATTTCAATTATTTTAAACGTTCAATAAATAAATAATTCAATTTTATTTTTATAATTTTTAAAATATTTAATACAAATTATTCTATCTCTACCCATAAATGGTGTCCCAAATGAGCAGTAAAAACTTATACATATCATAGTCATTGTCATTGTCAATGTTGTGACTGGTGCGTGGACCGGTACATTACATATCGTCATGCAATGGCTGTGCTGTTATATTTTATGTTCTTACTTACCTTCTATAATGTTTACACACTTAATTATTATTATTAGATATAAATACTAAGGTGGGTAAGGGTTGCCATGTTTAGGTTTAAGTGGTTTTCTTAAACCTTGAAGCAAATACTATACAAACAAATGTTTTCGCTGACCAATCCGAAAATAAAATGCAAACAATTTTTAAAGACTTATTTAAGTAAGAAAAATGGGTAAAAAGATGAACCTGGCATTCTCTAAAATTTCAAACATTTTTATTAACTGATGCTCGTCTTGTTTGAAACACGTGTTTTTTTTCTTTTTCTATGAGGAATGTTAATTAACAGTGTGCTAACACCGTAAGAAACAGGCTAGCGATAGCTACAATTTCCGAGATTAGACATTAATTTAGAGATTCTTGGAAGAATTACACTTTTTGAAGTAAAACGTTTATGTACTACTTAGTAAGGGCTAACTGGGAGTAATTAAAATTTTAAACAATTTTCTTTGAAAACAAGAAACCGAAACTAGTATAGTTGATTTGGCAAAAATATACCTTAAATATTTCTAGTTTCAATTTAATAGTAAAAAAGTGAAAGTTTTTTATTGTGTTCACTTTGATTAAATATAAAGTTAAAATTATAAGTCATTATTGTAGGAATGTTGTTACCGTATTGTTTATTCTTTTTTCTTATAAATTTGAAACATTAATTTTTTTGTAAGGATTAAATATGTTTTCAAATTGAAGTGGTATTTAGTATGTATAACAAAATTCAAAGAGAACTGATTACTTACAACGTTATTTATTGTTTTCCGCTACTACATTTTATCAATAGTATTCTCTCTTAGTTCGTCATGGTATAAGTATGTATATTTATCACCAGATTATCCCATTAAAATAAATCATTCAATGATAATAAAATTTCTTAACTACTTGTGCAACCATTTAAATTGAATATTAACGAAACCAAAATAAAATTGATAAAAGTTTTAAATAATGTTAAAGTGGACTATTTTCACATACCTAGTAGTGATAATTAAACTATACACATATATAATACGACGTATGACTTTGGATCTCATCGTAATGTTTGATCATTAAATCATCATCAAACGTATTGTACATGTACTTAAAATTCAATGTCAAAATATTAAAATTACTTATTTTATATTTGTGGTGCTAATAAAATTGTTATGACACGCACGCGGGTGTCATTACAAAACCATGTGTTATGCGTTTTTTATGTTTATTTGTGTTTTTCACTACAGTTTTTTCGTACTTATGTTTTCAGTTTCACAATTTAAAATTTTATTTTATTTTTGGTAGGTTTAGTAAAACGTGATGAAATACACTCGTACACAGCGACTTCTAATATTTACTTTGTGCACTATTTTGGTGCATGAGCTTGATAAGACACATTTTGTGTTGACAACTTAATCAAATTTTGATTAACGCCGTCGATTATTTTTGTTTAATAAGTACAATTTTGATTAAGTTCCATAAAACACTACAATTTTTAGAACTAGCTACATACCTATATTTTAATTCGTAATATTTTTACAATGTAATATGTCGGCTACAGACATAACTTTTGCTTATAGAAATCAATGTTTGAAAATCACTACTCATCTACTACAATTCTTGTATATCATTTTGAAAATGATTTTAAAATATTATGCATAAAAATAAATGTACTTAAAATTATTTATATACGCTATATTGGAAATAAAACGTAAACTCGCACCTGATTGAATTAAAAAACTCAAGGACAATTATATTGTTTACAAAAATACGATGTTTTTAAAAAGCAATTAAAAAATTAGAAACGACATGAAATCAAATACGTAATATTGAATTTTCATACCAGAGTATGTGTAAACTGAATTTTAAAAAATGTAAATTGATGTAGTTATTTAAGCGTATGGTTACATTGTTATGTATAAACCACGTACCATGTGTCTGATTAAGAGAGGCCACTGACTGTATGTTAGAAACTATTTATCGTACAACAAGTATATAAAAACAATGGTACAACTTAGGGAACAAATCTATATAATAAAGTCGCTTATGAGAAACTGCTGGAAAAGTTTCGTACTCCACCGATAGGGGGCGTAGTTTACAATAATACAAAAACCATATTTTTATAATAAATGTATGATAATTGTAATTTTCAGATCATTTTATGTAAGTTTGCTTCAATGCTTTTCTTCTATCTTGTCAAATAACTGGTAGGAGTGACTGGGAAGGCTGACTAAGTAAAACAGTCATAAGTTTTGTACCGCTTCAGGGATTTTGACAAATTTATAATCATTTGAAAGTCAATTCAGTGCTTAATGAAATATTATATTATCGTTTTATTCTGGTTTTTAACGATCACTAGGTGGCGTTGTTTGACCAATTATTAATTTTTGACTTTTTTGGAAATTTTCAAATGCAATGCTATATTTTAAATTATTTACTTGAAAGAGCATAAAACTAAATAAAAATGGTAAAAACCGCATCTCAATATCTATTTTCTAAGTGGAGATAACTAAATTAAAAATTTTACATAATCTAGTAAGCGTATAGAAGTCATTAATTGTTGACAGCTTAAAAATAAAACGTTTATAAATCTACTAGATATTTTGATATGGCGGCGTACGCCTCGTTCTGTTTTTTGACAATTACCTACAAATGAATTCAATTACTTTGCATTTAAGACTTTATGACATGTGGACGCTTACTAGATTATGTAAAATTTTCAATTTAGTTAAGAATAAAAGTCTATCCTCTAGTATACCATATTTTTTCTCGTATCTCCACTTAGAAAATAGTTATTGAAATGCGGTTTGTGCCATTTTTTATTGAATTTTATATTCTTTCAAGTAAATAATTTAAAAGTATAGCATTGCATTGAAAAATTCCCAAAAAAAGTCGAAAAATCAACAATTGGTCAAACAACGCCACCTATTGATCGTTAAAAAAACCAGAATAAAACGATTACGCATTGCATTGACTTTCAAATAGTATTAAATTTGTCAAAATTCCTAAAGTGGTACAATACTTATGACTGTTATTCAGCTTTCCCAGTCACCCCTACCAGTTATTTGACAAGGTAGAAAAAGCATTGAAGCAAACTTACATAAAATAATCTGAGGATTACAAATATTTAAATTTTATGGTACCATTACCATGCATTTATTATAAAAAATGGGGTTTTTGTATTATTATTGTGAACTACGCTCCGTATCGGTGGATAATATTTTCCAGCAGTTTCTCATAAGCGTCTTTAAAATATGGAATGGAAAAGCGCATTCCATTAAATTCAATATTTAAGTACATCTACCTAAGAATCTAATGTAAGAACTAAAGTGTTATAACATGGTTTAATTACGTATTATTAATCGCAACTCAATTTAAAAGCTTTGTACTATTTTCTTCAATAATAGTTGCATAGATAAATGCAACAAGAGACCATAAGGCATGCAACGATTATAGTCCATAAGTAGGAAAAGTACAATAGTAATGTTAAAATAGTTTTGTGCAAAACAGTTCCCTATTAAGCCATGCACTGATTATCAAATTAAAAATAATTTGTAGAATTCTGTAGTTTGTCAGAAGCTACCTAGGAATTCATTTATATTTACGCATAGCTTTTTGCAATGTTTATGAATTAATTTCTACAAATTATTTTCAATTTAAAAGTATAATATTAATGAAAAATTATACGTCTAAGAATTTCTGTTTCAAACTTTGGCATACCCTGTATGTTAAATAGCATATAACAATGGTGATCATGTGAACTACACTTAAAAGTTCAAATGTAACTGTATTGTTTAAAGGTTAGGTAGTTCAATTTTTTAAATATCTTAATGATGACATACATTTAAGATTTCACCTAATTAAAATGAGTAAAGTGAATTTCCGAAAGATCTTTAAATATGTGTCTTATGCTGGGCTAGGTGGTTTATCTACAGGAATTGTTTTGAGCTTACATGGAAATGCCTATGATCTCAATTCGATTGGTATTTTTCGATTATGTCGAGCAGCCTCAACAGCATATGATGTATCCTTAATATACAAAAATAGATTGTATAAATCAAATTTGGATAAAGACGGCCCAAAGTATGAAAAAATAAGGACTCTTTGTCATGAAGAAGCAGCTAACAAACTTCTTCAATTGTGTTGTAAAAATAAGGGTGTCTACATTAAAGTGGGTCAACACATTGCAGCTTTAGATTACTTGGTTCCTGATGAATTTGTGAAGACTATGAGAGTATTACATAGTCATGCTCCTGGCAGTAAAATTCAAGATGTGTATAAAGTATTGAAAGAAGATTTAAAAGCTGATGTAAGTTTAAAAAATAAATTCATATTTGATATAGAATTATAAGGTTTAAATATTTATATCAAGACACTAATATTTACACAAACTTCTCTTAAAACAATAATTCTAGGTCACTGAGTATTACATGCAAATGTTTTAGATAAATATTATTTCCTAGTATTTTGTACTTAATTATTCATATTCTAATAGACCATAATAAATGACATACTTTGTAAAAAAGCTTCAAATAATTACATAGAATTCTTAGAAACTGGCGAGGAAACTGGTCATTGGACAGGCATTATCCTACGACTATTATTTTTTAAATGAAATATAGTACATACTTTTTGAAATGGTACCCAAACATATCCATTACTCTACATTATCACAAAATTTCTTTTGATTTCATTACTGTTTGTTGTATATTGTTTACTTTCCTTCCCTATTGAAGTGGCATGATTCAAATAACTTATAAATAATTGGGGAAATAATGAATTAGTTACACAATCTGTCAGTTACAGTTACAGACACGAAGGTGTTGCGGGTAGCATAATTTAAGGTTTAAGTAAATATGAAGCTGAAACCACCTTCTTCTTACGCCGCCGTCTCCCGCCGAGGTTGGCGATCCAATTGACTATTATGGTTCTGGAAACTGCAGCCCTAAAGTTTCAGTCGAAGTTCGGCCATACTATCTAAAATTTCTAAATGAAACCACCACATTAAAAAATTGAAATCAAGAACTAATTAGAGACTAATGAAGTGTTTAAATTTTGTTTGGAAAATTATTTGGCGGTGCCAGCTTTAATTCGATCTGCAATAGTACGTTTGTGGTTTTGAAGAACGTTGTAAATGCCTTTTAAATACTTTTCCTGCAGCTGAAAATTAATTCCAAGAACCTCCACCCCGAGCCACATCGCTACCACAGAAACTATTGCAACACTTTCTCTATTTTTTTTTCTCCATTCACAATTCACAATGGTACTTCATGGTTTAAAAAATACTTTGATACATGTTTTTTTAAAAACCCATGTTTTTCCCATGAACTAAAAAGTAGAAAATAACTTTTCGGGCAATAGTGAAATTACACTCACTCCCAAAGAGCCAAAAAAGGACTGAACAGCTGTCGAATGATTCTCGGAGTTGTTTGCTATTGTACAAGTTACAGCAGGCGATTCGCGAGTATATTATGCCAACGCTTACCTGGCGATAATAATCGAAGAATTAACTTTTGTACTTCTTACACATCGGTCGACATAATTGCTGAGCTTTATCTACTTTCCTATTTACCATTCAGATCGCTCTAACGTTTATTAAAATTTTTTTGTAATCAGTCAGTGTCTAATTTATCTTTGTAAAAACATCACACGTATCATACAAATAAGTTCTAATTTTGCAACAAAGTCCGTCCTAAAAAATGTTTTTGTTCTTTACCGTCCATTGGTAGACTAATAAATAAAAATTACTGGATTGTGAATTTTATTTGTCGTTATTTTCTTTTGAAAATTTGCACATAGACGTATAATCTAATACTGAACAACTTTTCTCATATGCATTTTTCAATGTCTTGTCATCTAACTTCACTTTTTACATATTTAAGGGATATTTTTTAAATTTGCCGCCATGACAGTGATCACATGACATTTGTTAAACTACGTTTTTTTGTCATTCGATATGCTGAATTCATTTGGCAAAAGAAATTTTCGGATATCTCAATTACAAAAATTTTTCCCATTTGATGCAAACTCTTTGCCGGTCACGTATAAAAAAAAATGGATTATTATGTCATTATTGAGATTATGGAAAAACTATCGTGGGTACAAATTAGTTAATAAGGGGATAAATAAGATTATGACCTTTGTTTTCGATTTTTGAATTTGTTAAACGGTTAAACGAGTTTTTGTTCAAACCGTTACAATGCTTACCAAATTTAGATGAAAAAATTGATTTATAATCTATTTATTAACCTTATGAATGAATTACCCACGTCCTATAGTATTCACCAAACTGTCAAATTTAATCGTAGAAACCCTTTCGCTGCGTGTCCTACTGAAAATTTTATAGTGTCCAACCACATAGTAATAATCGTAGTCTACATAACTCAAGTTTTAAGCCGGTAGGAGGTGTCAGTATAACACAACAGTTGTGGAGCGTTTAGTAGTTTTTACTCCTTTTAAATGCAAAAAATGAGCCTACGGTCACGTCCAAGAAAAGGTAATACATATAGTGCCAAAGAACCATTAGGAATTTTTACCAGAAGTGATTGAGATGATGAATTTCAATCTGTAAATGAAGAAAAGCAACTTTGTAAGGAGATATTGATTGATTAATAATTATTGAGTGGTAACTGAATTTGACGAAAATAGTCAAACTCTTGAAATTGAAGAAATTGAGCGAGAATTCGGATATCAATTCGGGGAGGTATTGGAATGGGACAGTGTACCTCTTACATCTAAAATTTTTGATCATGACGGGGGAATATCAGGACATAGTACTGCACGCAATATGAATGCTTTCAAATATTTTTCGCTGAAAGCACTACTGACCATGTTGTTTAGGAAACACATAAATTCCATGAATGCTAAATTTGCCACAGTATTCAAGGATACGCAATTGGACTGAAACAAATCCTCAAAAAAACTTTTTGTATGCTTCTTGATGACACGTACCAAGAAACTGAGAATTCAAGAATATTGGTCAACAAATTTATTGATCCACTCAGACGCTTTTGGAAAAATCATGTCCATAGACCGGTACATAGACAATTTTACAAATCTCATCGGCAATTATATGTCGTTGAATCTCTGCTGCTTCTCAAGCGAAGACTATACTTCACACAATACCTACTATCGAAATAACATCGGTTCCGCAAAGTTCTTTCTTTTATGCAATTTCCAAACTGCATATATCTTAGATCTAGTTACAACGTGTGTCAACAGAAGTGAATAAAACGGATTTTTTGAAATCGGACGATGTCATCATTAATGGAACGATTCATGGTGAAAGTCTACCACCTAGTTGTTCATTGATAATTGGTACTTCACCCCCTATTTATGTCTTTGGCTGAATTCACAGGCGAGGTGAATTTACGTTCAGAAAAACAAAAAAACAACCAAAAGCAATCAAATGGTCTGACAAAAGAGAAGTGTTTATGTTGAGCAATATCCACGACCATTCGATTGGCCTTAAGGATAAGACAGATTTGTTATTGATGGCAAAAAAAGGGTTCTTCCACATGACACTAAATTATCTAGCAAGAAAGCACGAGGAAAAAAGTACCACTAACCCATTTTCAACTAGATTTGATAGAGACAATCATAGAGAAGAAACATACGTACCCAAAGGAACACAACAAGTAACACCATTCCGATTTGATGGTCGTCATTTTCCAAAAGAAATTACATTAAACAACCCAAGGAATAGAACTGTTCGCAAGCGGTACTACGGCTGCGGTTTGCCTTACAGACGCAAAGAAATAATTTACTGGCGTCAGGATAGGTTATGCGTTATGGGTGTGATATTTCTCGAAATATGGGTACACACATGATAATCATTTTTGATCATTTTTACTGATTCCAATAAGAATTAATTTTTACTCCACATCTTATGAAATGAGATAAATTAGAGTTGGTACGTATGAAGCAAAAAAATTATGTCCGATGACCGGCCGGCCGTCCGTTCATATGTAAACAAGATATTTCAAATAAAAGTTGTTTATAATTTAATTATACACAACTTTTTTTAAAATATTTTTAATCCGATAAGTAATTACTGAGGTATAACAATCACGTCATAATAATTATTGTAACAATATCTTTATCAATATCAATTTTACAAAAAAAGTTGAGGGAGAAAAGTTGTTGGAAATTCCATTGTCTATAGCTTTTGTTTGAGCCATTTTTTTCTAAAATGCAATTTTATTTTTGCTTATCGGGACGATGTGGACTTCTGCGGTAAACGTTTGTTTTCTTTTTAATAAATTGTATTTATATTTTATCTGTTTCTACGTATTACCTAAAGTTAAATATCAAGTAATCAATAAAATTTAAGCATTTAAGAATAACAAAAAGCAAAATGGTAACAGAAAGCTATTTATCACTGCGGATGACGCTTAACAGCGCCGCACTCAGCGAACTACTTGGTTTGAAATTATGACTTTAATTTTTGGTAACTACATTCTTGGCATTACTACTCGCCCACCCGCGGGTCTGATATTCTTCCTTCTTCCTACTTGGTAAGGCAAAGTTATAACTAACACAGCCACCTTAACCAATTTGAAAAATCATCAATAGCTCTGTCATTTTTGACTTTAGGATAAAAATAATAGGAAACTTTTTGTTCAGTATTCAATTTCCTATCGATTGAGAATATTGTATACAGGGTGTCCCATTTGAAAAAATGGAACAATTTGATATAACTCGCGAACGCGATGTTCGATTTTTATTCTGTTTTCACCATAGTGATGAGGGAATCAAATGCTACTAGTTTGCCCGTTTAACCGACCCTGTAACTCTAATAACTCTAATATAACAAAGTTAGCAATAGTGCCAACAACAACAATCACGTGCGTATATAAACGAACGTACAAACCTTGACAATATCATTGAACGTGTGGGTACAATTATTGACGTATTAATGGACAAGTTTGATGAAAATACCATTATATGTATTTGATCTGCATGTGAGAAAACTTGGAATCCTTTACAACTCTCTAACCCATTTTCGCTTTTCTCACACTGTTTTGTTGACAAAGCTGAAAATAATAACTACACAAGGAAGGTCTTACATTGACTGAATCGTATACCCAAAACTTAGTTCATTGTCAATAAAAAAATCGTCCGTGGGAAGCTTAATGGCTACCTGCAGATAACTTGATTTCTCCATTGATGTAGACTCCATAGTCATGGGAGCTTGTCAGAATTTTCTTAGTTTTAAGGGGTCGCGTATTCAAATTGGACTATACATTTTTAAAAATTCGTAGTTTGATTAAAAACATGTTTTGTAAGTAGCAGTTACTAGAATTAAACTTCTATTATATTATACTTCAAGCTCTGCTGTAAGAGAAAGAGAGGAGAGAATGATACTGGGTGTGATTACTCAATTTCCTAATTGGTCAAAATTGTGCATACGTTATAGTAGATACATTTTAACACACTTTTATTGTAGCCCAAAGAAATATTTAAAGAATTTGACGAAGAACCTTTGGGCGCGGCATCTTTGGCTCAAGTGCATAAAGCAATGTTGAAGGACGGATCTGTGGTAGCGGTGAAAGTTCAACACGCATATGTACAGGGAAATGCACGGGTAGATATGAAAACAATTGAAACTCTAGTTAAAATAGTAAGTTGGGTGTTTCCGGATTTTAATTTTCAATGGTTAATAGAAGAAACCAAAAAAAATATACCTCAAGAATTGAATTTTGTACAAGAAGGAAAGAATGCCGAAAAAATCAGTCGGGCGTTTCAACATTTCGAGTGGTTGAAGGTACCGAGTATAAAGTACGGCGATAACTCATTGAAAATATTTTTATGTAGATTATAACTTTAGGTGGGATTTAACTACATCTAGAGTATTAACTATGGAATACGTTGAAGGTGGACAAGTAAATGATTTGAAATACATTCAAGAAAACGAGATAAATCCGTCCGAAGTTACTGATAAATTAGGTGTTTTGTATTCTGAAATGATTTTTCTAAATGGGTTTGTACATAGCGATCCTCATCCTGGCAATATACTTGTAAAGCGATCAGACAAGGGGCATTGCGATATAATTTTGCTGGATCATGGGCTTTACGCGGTAAGTGATACTTTTTATTTTTGGTTCAAAATAATTAATACCGATTTTGTAGACTTTAAGCAATGAGTTAAGGGTATCGTATGCAAAACTTTGGTTAAGTATTTTAAATAGAGATCGAAAGGGAATGAAAACATACAGTGACAAATTAGGAATTCAAGGAGATTTATATGGATTATTTGCTTGTATGGTGTCCGGCCGTTCTTGGAATAGTATATTAAGAGGACTCGAAGGGTAAAAATTTATTATCTAACAATTACATATTAATAATAAAATATTTACAGGCACAAAAAAGACGTAAACCATGAAAAACAAACTATGCAGAACGTTGTGCCAAAGTATCTTCCCCAGATTGCCGGTATTTTAGAACACGTGAATCGCCAAATGCTTTTAGTTTTAAAAACTAACGATCTTATACGCGGAATTGAACATACTTTAGGAACACATACTAGAAACGGAGCTTTTAAAATTATGACACAATATTGTATAAAATCAATTTATCAACAAAGATTAAATTATTCCGATACTAAAATTCAAAAACTGAAAATTTTTTTAATCGAAAAATGGTTATTATTAAAGTTACGAATTTATTATATATTTATGTATGTTGGAAATTGCTGCAACGTACTTCTATACGGGATACGCAATTGATATAAGAATGTTAGTAACATAAAGTGCCTTTACTGAACATGGTATGCTCAATATACTAGAAAAGTACAATATAATTGTAAACTATTTTTAGTGTTTATTTATTATTTTATTTTTTTACTAGTCAACTTGTTAACAGGATACAAGCCAGTTATTGAGATATAAGAATTGAATACTAGTCATACAAATATTAAAGCAGTGATATTATTTTCGCGGCATGTAATTGAATTAAATTTTACAGCTGATAGCGAAGACATTTTAAAAAGTAAATAGAATTGTTTAGAGTTTATAATGGTGATGGTGGTATTGGGATTTATTAATAAACGTAATTTATTAAATACTTCATATTTATTTAATATAAAATAAATTTTATTGAAATGTAGAATAGTAGCAGTGAAAAAGACACGAACTAATTTGTTGGGAAATGAGTTGGTAGTTAAAGAACATAATAAATATATAATGAGGGTGCTTTAGTTTTTTATTTCCTAAAATATTTTAATTTGACAGCACTTTTTTTGGAACGATTTTTTGAACATCGTGTAGAGCATTATTGAATTGTATCTGTGTTTCAGCGTAGGTTACTACTTTTTTTATTCAGAACTTACCGATGAATTAAACATTGCAGTATACATGGGGTATTCTATTTGAATTCTCGTGGAAGGGGAAGGTACGCGCATTCCTTTTCGCGCATTGGTAGTCGACATGTTTTAAGAGTACAGAAGACTCTCAATACTGTGAACAGAATAAACCCACTTTGTTCACGTTAACGATTTGTTCACGTTAGCGAAATGTAGGTATTAGGTTATACTAAATCAGAAAGTCACATAGTAATAAAAAAAAAGACTACATTTTATTTTTTCATTATTACATTTACATATACAGGGTCACTGGTAATTGGATACATTCCTTTGGAGATCTGATAGAACAAGAGGTAAGGAGTAAATTTAACCCTAATATGTATTATACAGAACTTCGATGGATTTTGAGATATTTGATTTTCAATTTTTCTTAAAAAGTTGATGTTAATATGTTAAAATGTAATTTTCAAAAAATTTACGCCAAATTTACGAACTTTTGATGGAATACTTGTCCAACACTATGGTCTTCCGTATGGAATAAAAAATATCCCTTAACATTTCCATCATGTGATAATTTCAAAGAAAAAACTTGGTTTAAATCTTCCTCGATGTTTTGCTGTAGATTTTCTTCAACGTCAGATTCACTTTCTTCTTTATCATCGTCTTCATGTGAAGGAAGGTCCAAATTATCCCATTTTAGCACATTAGAAACTTGAATGTAACTGGTACTAGTGTGTTAAGGAGATCCACTGATTCAGAGGCTGCTAAATCTAATTCGTTGCTCTTCCAGCGGCGTTGTAATTTAGCAAGGGGCAAATCGTCTTCATTATCTTCGGTACTAGTACTTTCAGAAAAGTTCAAAATATTTTTCCAGCATTTTGAGATAATGCTTCGATCGAAGCGATTCCATGGAGAGATCAAATTAACGATAGCATCTTTAGGGTTAAACTTTTTAAGGTATCGCTGATGTTAGAATCGTTTGCTACAATTGTAGCAAGAAGGCTACTTCTGTAATGTAATTTTGTAAGTCTTATTACATTTTGATCCATAGGTTGAATGAGGCGTGACGTTAGGTGGTAAATACATAGTATCTGTTTCTTCGTCGTCACTTTTTAAGTCATCTTCGGGAGGATGTGAAGGAGCATTATCCAGTAAAAGCAAGGCTCTTGAGGGGAGGCATTTTCCATTTAAAAATCGTTTAACTTGCGGTATGAAACACAGTTTTTGAAAATTGCCGATGTCATCCATGCCGTCTCAGATTGATCGTAATCTACAGGAAGCACAAAATTTTGAAAACTTTTTGGCTTTGTTGCTTTACCAATAACTAGCGGTTTAAGTTTGTGACTTCCAGAAGCCTATCGGGAGCTGTTTTTTTAGTATAGCTTCCAATACAGTGCGGACTCATCGGCGTTACAGAGTTGATCCAAAGTGATGCCTAGTCCTTGAATTCTGTTCTTCAATTGAATTTTAAAAGGATTAACGAGTTCAGGTTGGGACGAAAGTTTTTCTCCCGATATCTTTAGGAATCTAATGCCAAAAGGCTTAAATCTCTGCAACCACCCCTACCAGCAGTAAAGTCTTTATTCGTTTCCTTTGTTTGAGAGTGTATTAATTTTGCTTTTTTTTTAATCATTTGGCCACTAACAGTCACATTTTTGTTTCGCTGCTTCAGAAACCATTTGTATAAGATTTTTTTAATTCGTGGTAATCCAGAACCTTTCAAAGTTTTTCTCTGTCCAGGGCGGTATAAGTATCAGCCACAGTAGTTAATATCATTTGTTTCTGATTTTTAATCTTACAAATAGTAGATTTTGCCACACCATATTTTAGCGATAAATTTGTCACACACACACACCCTTACTTAACTCTTGAATTACAAGCTATTTTTCTTGGAGTGTCAAACACTTTGATTTTTTAGAAGACATTTTTAATACACAAACCTTCTCTTGCATATGATTGAATCAATTCGAAAATGAATGTGTCTGCGTGTTGTGTCTGGAGTATTGTGAAACTTCCGAGAAAAGACATAAACAAAAAATAACCTCGCAGCTCACGTTACCGAGTGCGTCCCTGTTCACGTTAACGAAGGTCAGTTCAAAAAAGTGTTTGTTCATGTTAGCCGGAGTTTCACGATATCCGATGTTCACAATATCGAGAGTTTACTGTATATCAGAGGCGTCATATGCAAATTTGATATAAACATTCATGTGTAACGTGTAACAACTATGCCACACCTTAGAAACTTTAGACGATAGTGCTATGTTTTGCCATTTAAAAGCAAATGATACAAAATCCTTGAATTTACTCGGTAATTTGACCATGCCGAGTAATAATTTTAAATTTTTAAATTTACAATTTCTAAATACGATCCTGGATTTGTATATTTTAATTATGGCTGCCGTTGCCTTGCAAAAATCAAACGCGACTAAAAGAATTTTTTACTGTGTGACAGTGTTGTCAGTTTGAAAGTATTAATTTCCACATTACCAATCACTATGAATATTTGACATTTCGTAGCCATAAATCACTAGAGAAAACTTCTGGAATAGATTTTTGTTACCAGAACAGCATACACGTTCATTATTTGGGGTTAAGTTTGGTTTCAGGTGTACTTTTTTCTAAAATATTTTCAATTTCATGTCACTTCCGGTTTAGCCGGAAGTTTATTTCAACTTGCTTATTTTAAATGGAACGTGCCATGTATTATTTTATTTTTAGATTTAGCGTGAAATTCTAAACGCATTTTATGTATAACGTCCTATACCTATATCTAACCGTTTTTGAGATTTTGACTTTAAATTAAAAAAAAACCTGCCTCCTGCGTAAACAGTTTTACCTCCAAAACCAGATTCGCCAGTTTTGCTACTAATTTACCAGTTGTAAAAAAAGGCTAAAACTAAATTTTAAACGTTTATTAATGATTTGCAAAAAACAATTGGGTAACTACCTATATTTGTTAATTTCTGGAACCGAATAGGAATAGATGCCTCTTGTATTGGATAGATGGTGCAGAAATTACCTTAATTAAATCGTCATGCGAATACCATAAATAAGGTGCCATTTCCAATTCATTCCAGTTGTACCTACGCATAGCCGAACAAAATGCCAGACCTTTTCCAATTTTAGCCGGATAATACTGATTGACATATTTTAAAATTACAAATCCACTTGCCGCAAACTTGTTTCAATCTTTTTTTCATTTGGTGTCATTGATGATTTTGACTCTTCATTTTTCTTAGTGTTCTTTTTTGCCTTTGTTTGCTCGCGCAACTTTTCGTTGCGCCTTCTCTTTTTCTAATCTTTTGCTTCAACGATTTCAGTTACCGAAGTTTAGAACCGAGAGCAAATGTTCTCTTTTTTCTCGTTTTTGTTTCTTTTATTAGATGAAGTTAGTTCGGCCAAACCAACACTTTCTAAGATTTCTTCAACGGAGGTTTAATTTGTTGGACCGTTTTTATGACAATATGTTGAAGTCGTGAATTTTCTTCTCATTTTTTTGTGAAATTTATCTCCGGATATTATAAATTGTTCATGTCGTTTTCAGCCTTCTCTTGTATTCACGTTCTGCTTACTTCTTCATTGCTCTCCTTATTTTCAATGTTTTTCCACGACATACTTAGAAAACAGACTTTCTTCTCTAGAAATAGTGATGAAATAGTTATTTACGTGACGTGTGCGTAAACAGATTCTTTGGGAATGAGTGTCGGTTTGCCAGCCTCGAGTGCGCGTAAGCACTCAGTGCATGTAAAACTACTAGATAAGTACGTCAATACCCTACCGAAACAATAGAATTACGTACTAGTGTTTCAAAAATGTAGCAAAAACACTGGGTTAATAGAGCATTTTGCTACAAAAATATTTGCATAGGCACACAATTTTAGCGTGCGTTGTACACACAAATTGTTGGTGTACTTAGATTTTTCGTTATTTAGAATGCAATTTACGCACCTTGTATTTTTTGTAAATCCGAAAAACAATTCAAATCTTCAAATAAAAGTTTGAGAATTAAATAGGTTAACTCAGACTGGATGACAAATGTATGCATTATGTGCATTAGCGTTGTAGCAACAGCTCACTAATTAAATTTTGTGGTTTTAATGTTATAATATCAGAAATTTGAAAGTGCAAAATTAGAAAAATATCGTGCAAAAAATAGGATACGCAACTTGTGCGTAAATAATATTCGGGAATTCGTGCTAATGCCACCCACGTGCGCTTACGCGCACTCAGGGCTGGCAAACAGGCACTCATTCCCAAAGAATCTGTTTACGCACATGTCACGTAAATAACTATTCCCTCACTAGTGAGGAAAACAAGTTATATTGCAAGAATGCCGCTTGTAACTTAATGAAACAATTTAATTTTTTTTTACACAATTAACTATTATTATTCAATCAATTTTGTTTAATTTAGTATCGTATATTTCGACTCTTAAATATTGTTACCCTACATTTATTGGTTAAAATTACGCAGCTGGCAACGTTGCGCTATGACAGGTTGAGACCTTACCGAGACCACAGAATAAATAGGTGAGACTATTGGAACCCTCCGATTGTTGACTATTGCTTTTACTTACGAAATTGTGACGAAATCCTGTAAAAATATGTTACGTTTACAATTAATAGTTTTTCTTTCATTAGTTGGTTGGTTTTTTGGGGAATGTCGTGGAAAAAAAATTGTATCTAACACATGAGGAAAGCCTTTTTTCCACTCTCACTCGAGTCAAGTCTTTCCTCACTTGTTGGACAAATAACTATTCTTCCAAAGCTATCGAATTTTCACGTTCGTTTTCGTTTTCAGTCTTCTTTTCCTCTGTATAATTTTTAACCAATCAAACTCGGCAAATGTAAATTTTACCGTTTTGGTATTGTTGTCAAATATTAACAAGTCGTTTTCAAGCGAACTTTCAGCAATTGCTTTGGTACCTAATTATTTCATTTTTTTCGATATTCTTCTAAACTGACATTTATTTTGTACCATAATCTTTAGAGTTCCAAATAAGATCTGTCACACAGAAACTCGACAATTTCTTCATCAATTCTACTCTCAAAAAAATGTGGAAGCTACAAAATTACTACCAGGGTCTCTTCCATTTAGCCCAACGGTTAATTATTTTGTAGCAAGTGGTTAGTTCGACGACTTATTAAGACATTTTCAGTAGTTGACTGCGTTTGCATCAAAAGGACATAAATCTGATCGTTTAAATCCCGAAATTAAACTGTTTGTGATATCACTTTCTGTAATAATATTGTTAAGAAGTGCTGGAATATCTTTTTTCTGGAAGTTTTGTCTGTCATGGTCAAAACTACATTTTCTGAAAATTTTCTTTCAGGATAATATGGAAAGAAAAAGGCGATGTCCAGCGGTTGCATATTCCGATATAAACTTATTAAAATTATTTGTCACTTGCGGCAAAACCTACTTAAATGTAGCGATAGATGTGATGTATGGCCACCTATGAATTAACACTATCATAGGAAAGGTACATTTTTTAGTTTCAAAATAAGGAAGAAAACTTTCGCGAAATATTCAAAAAACGTCTCACTATGCATTTAGCCGATTTTCCAATACCCCAGGAGCAGATTTTAATATAATGGCCGGCAACCAATCTTACTTAAATATAATAAGGGGAGGAGCCCTGCGACTTTTGCGGTAATTAATGTGGTGATGTTTTCTATTTCTGATGTTAACGTTGACAAATGATTTACCCCTTTTGCTAAAATTAGTGAACCTTTTGGAGAAACATGGCAGTTTCGTTCATATTCTATACTCTATGTGCAAAACGTAGGATGTCTATGACAGTGCCAAAAAGTTTCACTGTTTCTTTAAACCAACCCCTTATGTTTTTTTGGTAACCGTGGTCTTAGGTTTCGTTACAAATTCTGCATACTTTTGGTTTATGTCGGATGTCTTTTAAAAAAAAGGGAAAACCATTTTTTTCCTCGAACACCATTAATAAAATCATTTCCTATATTAGCCTGCTCGATTAGTTTTTTCACGGAGCAGAGTAATCCGTTCTTATTAACTGGAAAACCACGAGAAGTCAACCCCATTATCTAACTCACCAGTGTGTCCTCTACTTGTTTTCCCAATTTGCATTCTGGGCCTACCTTTTCTCTTATCTAATGGAGTTGATCCATTTAATTTTTGCCGTAAAAGTTATCTTGGGTATCAACGAATTTGGTTTCCGCAAAAACCGATTAACAATAGACGCTTTTGCACAACTTCAATCAGACATCATCGACACTTTTGTTAGCAATGAACAATGAACACTGCAATATTTCTAGATATAAAGAAAGCGTACAATACAGCGTGGAAATACAAAATTATTCAAACTTTATTAAGTTGGAACTATCGAGGACATTTAGGTGTACTTTATAAACAACTTCTTAGATGACAGAGAGATGCTAATCAGAATCGGAAACACAATGTCGGACAGTTATAACCAAGAAAACGGCATACCTCAGGGATCTATATTGAGTCCTTCACTGTTCTTAATAGCCATAAATGATATAGTGAAAAGTCTGGAGAGTCAATTAAATATGCCATTTTTGCAAATGATATAGTAATCTACTACAAACATAGCGATGTTAAGGTTATAGAAAGAAAACTACAAAAATCAATCCACGCGTTAGAACAATTAAAATATAAAAATATTGTAATGAATCACAAATGTTTAGAATTTGTAAAAGAACATAAATTCTAATTTTTGACTCACGTTTGACATGGATTCCACAAATAAAACAAGTCCAGAATAAGTATAAGAAAACATTAGACTTAATAAAGTAGTAGCCAATGTTAAATGGGGAATCAACGAAGAAAATATAATACAAATCGCTAATACTTCAATTAGAACTAAAATAGAATATGGAAATGTAGTATACCAATCTGCAAGACCTAATATTTTAAAATCTCTTAGACGTCAAATACAATAACGTTCTAAGATACGCGACCAAAGTTTACAGAACAAGCCATGTTAACAGCATTTACGCCGAAAATGGAGAACTTACTTTAGAAGATAGACTATAGTAAAGCACTACTCAATTATACAACATCAATATTGCAGAACAGCAAACATCCGAACCGTCTAAAAATTACATCACCTATATTTCTAAACTTATATTGTACATTGTACCTCAGATTAAAGCAAGACAACTTTTGAACAAAATCGAAACCAACTATGCGAATATTATTAAAAACACAAACACACACCCTGAATCCTGGACAATACCACCTATAAAGATAAATCTTGAATTAAAAGCCTTTGAAATCTCATCGGATCTAATTAGAAAGAGTCTCCAACAAACCTTCAATACTTATCGATTATCCTCCCACATAAGTATATACCGACGGATCAAAAACCGAAAACGGCGTTGGATGTGCGTTAATACATTATAATACTGAAAAATCCTTTAAACTATGTCAACTGAACACTGTTTTTTGTTCCGAACTGTATGCAATTAGTGAAGCATTAAACTGTGTAAAAGAAAATGAAATTGTGAACTCCATCATACTCTCTAAGTGCTCTAAAATCAATAACTGATCTGTACCCAAAACACCCATATGTCGTAAATGAACGAACCAAAATACAAGCGTTGTACCAAGATAACTACAACATAACGTTTATTTGGATACCATCACATATAAACATCAAAGGAAACGAACTAGTCGATAAACTTGACAAAAAACTATTCATAATAACTCAGAAGTCTCAAATTTGATAAAATATGGACTAAGGGCGGAAATAAAGAAAGCATATATACCACAAATGGAAAGAAAGATTGAAAATACTGAAAAAAAAACACTTACAGAAAATTAACGTATCACCTGTAAAATGGATCCCAAATATACAACTAAACAGGCTAGAAAAAATAGTCATCAGCAGGCTACGAATAGGGCACACTATATTAACACACGAACATTTAATTAGGAACATCAACCTCCCACGTGTCAAGCATGTAACCAAAAATTGACTGTTACACATATTTTAGTTGAATGCAACCAATTCGATCAACTACGTCAAAAACACCATTTGGCTCATCTCACCATAAAGGAAATGCTCAAAACACATTTAGAAAACCTATTAAAATAGTTAAGAGAGACTAATCTTTACTCAAAATTGTAAATTTGGAATATACTTAAAACTCTGTACTTAATCAAACCGAAACGCCAATGACCGAAAGGTTACGGTGATAAATAAACAAATAAAAAAAACATTTCACTTTTCGTAACTCAAATTAATTCCGAAATCATGGTAAAAATAATATTTAAAGTAATAATTATGAATTTTTTAAACGAACATAATTTTATTTTCGAATATTATTTACCAATTGTGATTTTTAAACAGGAAAAGACTTAATTTTTACAAACAAACAAGGGTTTACTGCATCTATCGAAAAAACAATACCATTATATTCAGAAACGGTAGAAACCTGTAGCGTTAGCTCGTTTAATCCTATAGGTGGCGACAGATCGTCAAGGAGAAAATAAAAACTCTTTGTTTTCTTTTTTTAATTAGTGATTACTAAAATAAGGAAGTAAGAGGAGTATATTTTCTGGCTAAATATTTTAGTATTCATTAACTGACTGCATGAACAAAAGATTTTTTTAAACAAATGCATCGCGCAACTTTTACTCAGTAGTACAGAAACGCTTAAAACGTAAGCGTATCATGAAAGTGTTCTTGTTTTCACTTTAAGTGTTTTTTCTATTATTGTAAACAATAGCAGTAAGTTTATTTATTTATTTTTTTTAATTCTTAATTACTGATATTCGAAAGTTTTGATAACTGTACTTTTATGTCAAATCACTTACTTATTTATTTTTTTAATTTTGGCGTACCTACATTTTTTGAAAGTGCCAATAATATAATTGCGATCCATATGTCTCAGTTTAAAATAATACAAAAAGTTTTTGTTGGTGGAAGTTTGATTATAATGACAGTAAACAAACAATGATTTGAAAACCGGATCCTAAGACCTTGACACATTATCACGACGGGAGTAAAGGCAATGCCCGTTACATTTCTTTATTATTTTTTAATGTGTGTATTAATTATTCTTTTGTTAGAAACTTTATAAAATTCCTGGTGTCTACGTCACTAATAAATAATGAATGAGTGGTATTTACCTCTTATATATTAATATTAGCATTTTTTGGCACTAATTGATTGTTATAAAATTAATTACTGATATCGTTCAATGAGTTGATTTTGTGTAATAATTAGGCAATATTTATATATTATCTATGTATATAAGCATAACTCGTACGCTTTATTACCTAATTCGGAGAAACACAGAAATCGCGGAAATCGGGAGTTGGGGTCAATGAAAATTAAAAATAGGACAGACTCAATCGAGCCTGCGACAAAAGCTCACATATAATTACTTTTTTGCACTCAGTGCATGTTAAACTACCAGATAAGTACGACAATACCCTACCGAAACAATAGAATTACGTACTAGTGTTTCAAAAATGTAGCAAAAACACTGGGTTAATAGAGCATTTTGCTACAAAAATATTTGCATATGCACACAATTTCAGTTACGAGAAATCACTTTACATCCCTAATATAGCAAAAATTCTTTCAGATCTGTAATAATTGATAATTGAAAATTCGAAATGACGAACGACAGCTTGTATATTATTTGTCACTTTTATGTAGATAGAACTACTAGCGTGCGTTGTACACACAAATTGTTGATGTACTTACATTTTTCGTTATTTAGAATGCAATTTAGGCACCTTGTATTTTTTGTAAATGCCGAAAAATAATTCAAATCTTCAAATAGAAGTTTGACAATTAAATAGGTTAACTCAGACTGGATGACAAATGTATACAATATGTGCATTTCCGTTGTAGCCACAGCTCACTAATTAAATTTTGTGGTTTTAATGTTATAATATCAGACATTTGAACGTGCGAATTTAGAATAATATCGTGCAAAAAATAGGATACGCAACTTGTGCGTAAACAATATTCGGGAATTCGTGCCATTACCGGCACTCATTCCCAAAGAACCTGTTTTCGCACATGTCACGTAAATAACTATTGTATTTTTTCACATTAGATAAACACATGTATTGTTTTGGCTGGAATTTGTTTTTATAGTGCAGCGGCGGGATCTCAAAAAGCTTGTGTCGACCGTGAGGTTGCGAATTTGTCAACTAAGTGCTGTGTGTGTGCTTATACGAGGTGCAAGTGTTATGTACCACACTTATTTGATTTAATGTTCTTATGCAACCACAGTAACGGACACTTTGTAATTGTAAGTACTTTCTTTTAAAAACCGTAAACGTTTGTCGGTGTTTTAACTTACCATTTAGTGTGTTTGAAATATTGCGTAATTTTGGTGTTATCTTGGATCGAGTGACGGTGTCGCGAAGTTGCTTTCCCCATATTTAAAACGAATTGTGACCATTATGGGAAAAGAACGACTTAGAAAATCATTGTACTCCGATAAGAATAATAGAAGTAGTAGCCACGATGAACGTCATCGACAGCGTAGACGATCGCGCTTTCGTTCACCGGCTCGTTATCGTGATTGCACCTGCGAGGGTGGCCGAAATAATTAATCAGTTGCAGATTCGTGGTTAAAATGTTTAGAATCGATTGTTGAAGGATTGACAAGACGTAAATCATACGGTATAGTGAAACTAACCACCATGTTGTTAAGGTAGCAGTTAAAAGGGACTGTATCCCGGAGTTTACACCAGGAAAACCGAATCAGTCATCTTTAAAATGGATCGATAAAAGATTGACCAGCTTGCAAAAAGTAAATAAGTGGGATGATAACACTACGATTCAATTAATGTAGAATCGGTTAACAGGGTTGGCACGCACGTGGTACGACAATTTAACCACTTATACTTATTCTTGGGATGAATGGAAAAATTTAATAGTAAAGACGTTCCCTGACCACATCGATTTCGCTGTAACTTTACGACAACTTGTGAACAGAGAAAAACAAAGTAACGAAACCATGACACAATATTATTTTGGTAAAATGAACCTAATACAGGCTTGCATTGTTACCGGAAAAAAATGCAGTGTCGTGATTAATAGACGGTCTCAGAGATCTTACACTTCAAAACGGTGCAAAAGTTGGAAGTTACGAAACCCCTGAAGACTTGTATACGGAATATATGTCCACTCTCGATAATGACGAAACGGGAGACAGCATTGTACGACAAAAAAAAAAAAGAAAGTTATGATCTTAGGCGACTGGGACCAAAACCAACAAATTCTGGGGCGCCAAAAGCTTTGGCAATACGTAACCC
>JALBCR010001613.1:0-25749 GCA_030710515.1 Abscondita cerata | reverse complement strand
CTCAAATGCTTCTGTTTTAAAACAACATTTTGCCTTGACGGCCTTAATTTAGCAGATCCTGCACTCGAAAATGAGACATCCTGTATGTAAGCAGTTGAACCAACTGGGTAGGTCTTTGATTTTGTTTGATATTTGGTAATTTTTTAATAAAGTAATCGGCAGATATAAAGTTTAAGCTGTCTGCTTAGATTGATTTATAGCAGGTAGAGAAGTTTTTAGTCGTTCGTTTGTGTCAAAGTAGTTGATCTAATTCAGTTCGCTTGTCTTCGAGCAGCTTGCTTTAGATCACATTTTTGGATGGATCTGGTTTCTCGAAAACAATGAAAACAAAAATTGAGGTTAAGTCACTTTTATATGACAGCTACGAGCAGTCTGTTGCTCTTTGTCTGTTAGTTAGTACGCGGCAGATGCTAGAATTTTACTACGTCATTGAACTTTGAATTCTAACCTAAACTTTGTATCAGCTGACCACAAATTACCAAATGTCAAAAAAATAAGACCTCCCAGTTCATTTGTTTATTTGAACACCCGTTAGTAAAGATTGGGGGCGTTCACCAGGTTTGAGCGCTACATTTTATGCTATTTCAAACAACGGATATTTGTTGTATGGTTTGGTATGATCGATCGCGCCTATTTTTGTCTAACCTTTCACTTTACGTGCACCGTAAACTGATTAATCTGTTGAATGCACTCATTTTATGCTACATCAAACATGGCGGGTCAGTTGTCAAAATACCGGTGAAATATTTATAACCTACAAACCGTGTTGGATTAATGTTCAAGTTCTTTATTTGTCTGAGCTTCATTCACATTTGGAAAACAACTTCCAACTTTCAAAATTTAAGATGCCGGCGAAATATCTTTAAAACCGTGTTCAGGTTCTTTATGTGTATGAGGATTAACGTTTGCATTATTCATGCTTGCAAAACAAAGTCGGTAAAGTAGAAGTTACCAAAATCGATGGAGCAACCATAACCGAAATGTCAGTTCCAATATCGCTTCCTTGTGACTCAGTCATAAAACTTAGATTATGGACTTATAATATCAACTGTTCTATAAACTAGATTTTATGATACAGTTTTGTGGACATGTTAACTGTGGCTCGACAACAAGAGTATGAGATGAATATTTTACATAAATAACAATTATGCTTCATAAACTGATATCTATGATACAATTGTGCAGAATGTTTGCCACTTTATGATGGTGGAGATTGATTGGTACTAGGAAAGTGCTGTAGGGCTTTTAAATTAGAATATGGCATTGGCAAAATCGCCTCCGCCTTTAGATCATAAGTCATGTTGATCAAACCGTGGCTCAAATTGGGAAAGTATCTGTCTCTCGGAATCGTTAATACGGACGTCCACGACTTGTCGACGAACTTCTGCTCCACTGATGTTAGCAGCTATAATCTCTTTATTATGCTTAAATGAAGTACTCAGACTCACCTTAAACTCTGTTATTTTGTAATTTTAAACTTCACCGCTTCTACACTTGCATTAGTAAGATTTTCAATGCACGCACCAATCGCAACATCTTGTCCTGGAATATACCCGGTACTCGGTAACGAAAATTTAAACGTTAACACATCATTGTTAGTGCAGCAACAATAGCATAAAACTTTGTCCAACGAAATATGTACGGGTTCTTTAATTCCGGGCACGTGATTTAAATCGAGTGATGAAATCACTGTGAAAGCGACCGTCGCCTTGCTATTAAATTTCCATCCTCTATCGATGACAGCCTTAACTCTATATTGAACGCAACCCCATTCGTAGGGGTCTTTATAACTCGACGGCAAGACATCTCCCAACTTGTAGGAAAAATGGTATACGTGCCTACCGTTAGGTAAAGTGGTAGATCCTATCAAATTAATTTGGTTATCGAAGTAAATTTCTTCACCACTATAATCGACGTTTCGTGTACGATCTTCCTTATAAAAAACATCATAGTAAGGATTCGCTTTCAATCCAGAGGTTGTGCATCTACCCGAAATTTTACTTTTATTTCTCTTATGTTTTGATTCGAATGGAAGTTACATTCAACTCTGCCAACAATTGTTTGGCCAGGGCATAAACATTCTCGTTTAAGTGTATTTGGACTTCGGTAGACATGGTCACTGTATTTAATCTAAACGACGATTGTTATCCAGCTCATCGAAAAGATTATTATGAAGGTACTAGTACTACTTTATGAAGTGGTCTTTTTGTTACTCTTTGGCAGCCTGTCAAGGTCAGTATGAATGTCAAGTAAACGAAAACACCAATAGTAAGAGTCACTTCCGCCAAACCTGAAAATAAAAGTTATAGAATGTGTCCACTTTCTGGTATATTTTGATTTTTCAAAAATATCTTTCTAATGAGTTGTGTATATAGGAGTTCCACATGGGTCGATTCTTGGTCCTCTATTCTGACAAGGTTATTAGTATCGCTTGTTTCATTTTCGTGTAACTATTTCTAGAGCATTTAATTTTATTATTAATGAAACCAATTTTCAAAACATTAACAATGATATAGTAATTGTATGAATTTTTTCAGGATAAATTATTTACGTTTATTAAAGATGAAGTCACGACCTATTAAAAAATTTCGAGAACAGAAACTGTTAAAAAGGCACTGGAAGGAATTAAAGACAACGATAAAGAATTAGATGTCAAACGGCTGCAGAGCAAATCAAAAAGCTAACCAACGAAAATTCGGAAAACGCTAGTTTGAAGACTTTGCGAAATTAATCAAGCAAGAAGGTTATGAAAGTGGCAGTTTAAAAGCTCAGTAAGTATATTGCATTTTTATTTTCTAATAGAATCTGTATGAGCGCAACTTTGAATTAAGCTCGAATGGTCAATTTAAAACTAATTCTTATCCATCAGCATTTTTAAATTCATATACAGGGTCACTGGTAATTGGATATATTCCTTTGGAGATCTGATAGAACAAGAGGTAAGGAGTAAATTTAACCCTATAATGTATTATACAAAACTCAATGGATTTTGAGATATTTCGATTTTCAATTTTCTTAAAAAAGTTGATGTTAATATGTTAAAATGTAATTTTCAAAATGGAATTGGAATAAAAATATCCTTGCATTTCCATCATGTGTTAATTTCAAAGAAAAACTTGTACAAAATAATTTTCAAAATCAGATGTGATAATTCTTTGAGGTTTTTCAAATAATTCTCAACGCTTCTTGCGTACAAATTGTGTTAAAACTTCCGTGTTGCAATAGCTATCGAACAAGCTGCGAATCTTACAACAAACCCTTAACAGTTACAAAAAAATAGTAAAAATGAAGCAGTCGACAGAAATTTATTTAACTGACTGTCCACCATTAGACCTTATACATAGAAGTCAGCTGTAAATTAAATTAACAATAAGTACATTAGTACTTCATTTTTATAAATCTTGTTCAAAATGGGAGCCCCTATTACGTATACACGCACGGCAGCGTCTTCTTATTTCTGTTTTGCCACTCTGGTGGTCAATGTATTCCGTATGGATGCGGCAGCGTCGACTATCCTTTGTCTAAGGTCAAGCCTTGTATTGACTGGGGTTGCGTATACTATATCTTTCATACGACCCCATACAAAGTAATCCAGAGGAGTTAAATCTGGACTTCGCGTTGGCCAAACTATTGAAGCTGCTCTTCCAATCAACGGTTGGGAAACGTTCATTCAGCAAATTCCGTACCGTCAGCTTATAATGCACTGGACAACCGTCGTGCTGAAAAATCATTCGCGCTCTGGCGGCTAAAAGGAACATCTTCTAGAAGCTCCTGCAGGTGATTTTCTAGAAAATCTTCATAGATCTCTCCGTTTAAATGTTGAGGTAAAAGTAAGGCCCTATTAAATAGCGGGCAACAACTCCCATCCATACATTTTCTGAAAACTTCCTTTGGAAACTATTTTCCCTTATTAAATGTGGATTTTGTTCCGCCCAATAGTGCATGTTATGAAAATTGGTTATGCCCTCGCGATTAAATTTAGATTCGTCCGACCATAAAATGTTGGTTAAGAAGTTTTCATCCTCTGCATCTGAATTTAACATAAAGCGATTAAAATGGATTAATATTTCTTCTTCATCATCTGGTTGATATACGCGAGGAGCACCGGCGTCCACTCGCCGACGTTTCACTGAACCATTTTCTGCGACATTTCGATATGTCGTACTAAATACACGAACATTCGGTGTGCGACGGTTTGGAAAGCGACGTTCATATTCCCGACGAGCTTCTGCTGCATTCCCATCGCAATATCCGTATACAAATAAGATGTCGGCGTATTCTGCATTGCTATAAGCGGCCATTTCAGTTAAACAACAATAACAACGAATCTTCAAATATGAACTTAAGACTGTCAAAAAGTTATACGAGTGAAACGTCATATTCTACCTTCAGTTGTTTATCCGCCCACTTCACATGGAAAACGTATAAGGTCTAATGGTGGACAGCAGTTAAATAAATTCCATCGACTGCTTCATTTTTTACTATTTTTTTTGGAACTGTTAAGGGTTTGTTGTAAGATTCGCAGCTTGTTCGATAACTATTGCAACAAGGAAGTTTTAACACAATTTGTACGCAAGAAGTTGAGAATTATTTGAAAAAACCTCAAGAATTATCACATCTGATTTTGAAAAATTATTTTGTACAAGTTTTTCTTTGAAATTATCACATGATGGAAATGCTAAGGGATATTTTTATTCCATACGGAAGACCATAGTGTTGGGCAAGTAATCTATCAAAAAGTTCCACAAAGTTGGCGTAAATTTTTGAAATTACATTTTAACATATTAACATCAACTTTTTCCAAGAAAAATTGAAAATCGAATATCTCAAAATCCATTGAGTTTTGTATAATACATATTAGGGTTAAATTTACTCCTTACCTCTTGTTCTATCAGATCTCCAAAGGAATGTATCCAATTACCAGTGACCCTGTATATGTTTCGAATGAATATCTTTAAAAATATTTTCATATCAGAAACAAAGGTACCGAATTTGGAACTAATTCGAACCCCCAAGCACTTTTCTCTTTGTCCATGATTTGTTTATCTGATTTAAAATTCTCAAATCAGAAACAAAGTGAAACGGTTTTCGTGTACAAACAATTGTCTAATGATACGTCAATTTGACAATTTTGTCTATCAATTTGAAACTAATCAAGACCCACGAGCATTTTTTCTTAATGTCAATATTTAGTTTATAATTTATTTCTTTATAAAGTTAGTTAAAACCATTAAAACCATTTGGAACTCGATCACTTGTCATAGTTTGATAATAATCGATTGATTTATTTTCCATCGTATTCAGAACTATTTTGTGTTCACATTCCCATTTTTCCATAAAGTTAAATAATTAAAAATTTGGGCCTAATATGTACGCAATAACAAGCTTTTTCTCATGTTACGCTTACGTCACGTGTTTTAACAGTTTGCCAAAAATACTATTTAAAAATCCCAAAAATTACAGAGTTTCGAACTAATTTGTAACTACAAAAATCTATCGAATTGGGAACTAGTTTGTATTCACAAGCATTAGATTAATTATCTAGATCAGAGGCGCTCAAACTTGAACTGCTGTCGCCGATCTACCTCAATATTATTAGACTACTTACGATCGACTCTGAGAAGCTGCAAGTACGTGTGATTCAGGGTTGTCGTGTAGGTAGGTAGTGTGTATCGTGGCATACATAGTTTTCCGCACAATATGCATTATTTTAGTCAAGGTTTAGGTTAGGTTTAGTTAGGTTGTAAAAATATCAATGAAAAAACTCATAATTGTTCAAAATTACAAGTTTATTGGTTGTTACAAAACAAGAGTTCTGGTGTTAAACTTAAAAACTTAAAAAACTAAGGAGTAACTTTGGATGTTGAAGCGTGGCACTGCATGTCCTCAGCGTACTTTTCATAAGATGGTACGTAACCACTGAGCGCTAATCGCAAACATGATGACATGTTTGTCAGTTAGTTGATTGCGATATTTTGACTTTATTATCTCTTAATATTTGTTACTTTGAGAAGACAAACGACTAATTTTACCAGTTTATTTGATTCGACATTACAGCATTAAACTTAAATTAAAACACGGCTACACCCTCTTACATTAACCGCCATAATCTCTATCTTTTTTTATTTTATTATCTGTACACTAGGGGCACTGTTGCCAAGTTGCATTTTAGCGTATATTCTAACACCCCCTTCGCTAAAATCCTCAAACCTAAATACTCCTTAAACCTATTGAACAATATAAACCCAAGACCCTTGGTTAAAATGTCTGCTGGTTGATTCTTTGAATCTAAATAATATAACTCAATTTCTTTATTTTGAAATTTTTCACAAATAAATTTGTATTTTATATCAATATGTTTAACCCTTCTATTATTAGCCGGATTTTTGATTATTGAAATAGTTCCTTGATTGTCTTCAAAAACAGTAATACTTTCTATCTGAATATTGAAGTCACTTAACAATTTTTTTAACCAAAGACCTTCACAAACACATGAACTTAATGCTACTAATTCCGCTTCAGTAGTAGACAAACTGATACATTGTTGTTTTCGTGTAATCCATGACAGAGTACTATCAAACATTTTAAAACAGAACCCTGAAACTGACTTGCGGTCATTTATATCCCCAGCCCAGTCAGCATCAACATAACAAACTAATTTAGTATCATAATTTCCTCTTTTATACTCTAATCCTAAGTGAGTAGTACTTTTAATGTATTTTAAAATTCTTTTTAAATGATTATAAACTTCATCCGTTGCCCTATCTTGATAACGGCTAAAATAATTTAAAGCAAAACTTATATCGGGTCTGGACCCTAGCATTAAATACATTAAACTACCTATCATTTGACGAAAAGGTTTAACAGTTAATTTGTTTTTATCCGTACAAAAATTAAGTTTTAAATTTGGATCTATAGGTGTAATTGTACCCTTACAGTCCTTCATATTAAAACGACACAAAAGACTTTTTGCATATTTTGATTGACATATTTGTAAATAACCTTCTTCTTTATTATATTTTATTTCAATTCCAAGAAAGTATTCAAGTTTATCTTTTACCTTGATATCAAATTTAGACATTAATTTTGAAGTAACATGTTTTATTAAATTCAAATTAGCACTTGCAATAATAATGTCGTCTACATATATCAGTAAAAACACATTTTGACCATTGTGCGACATAAAATATAAACAAAAATCGTTTTCTGATCTACTAAACCCAATTTGCATTAAACATTCATTTATTTCATTATTCCAATATTTTGAAGACTGCTGAAGTCCGTATAATGATTTCTTTAATCTAAGAATTTTGTCAGGATTGCAATCAAAACCTTTTGGCGGGTAAATGTATATATCATCAGTCATTTCAGCATTTAAAAATGCCGATTTCACGTCTAATTGTTGAAAATGGAAAGAGTATTGATTTCCTAAAATTAATAACATTCTAATTGTAGTCATTTTAACAACTGGTGAATACACCATGTCACAATCTTTATTTAAATCTTGAGCAAAGCCCCTGGCTACCAATCTCGCTTTATATTTATTTTCTTCCTCTTTTTCGTATGCTTTATAGGAATATACCCATCTTGTATCTATTATCTGTTTCTTTTCTGTTCTTGGTTTATCGACAATTTCCCAAGTTTCGTTTCTATTTATTGTATTTAATTCTCTATCCATAGCTCGTATCCACAGATCTTTATCTGTCCTGTCATATAAATCCTCGTATCTTTCTGGAACATTTTCTACAAAATTCATTGCATTAAATGCCATATACATTTCATAATCCTCTTGCCAACATGGCGCTTTCACATTTCTCCTATTTCTCCTTTTCTCATTATTTCCGTCTTCCGGTATCTCATCTTGCATTACAATTTCATTATTTACACTTTCTACTTCTGTTATCCTTATTTTATCTCTACATTCCTCGTTTCTTTCATCTTTACAATCGCTTACTATACCCGTCGCATTTGGCTTAAAATGAAAACGCCTTCATCAAATTTTACATTCCTTGAAATAAACACTTTGTTCTTCTCTAAACTCCAAAGTCTATACCCATTTTCTGTATATCCTATGAAAATACATTTTTCTGCTTTCGAATCAAATTTGTTTCTAAAATCCCTGGTATATAATTGTAAGCAACCGACCCAAATATTTTCAAATTTGTGACATTTGGTTTTCTTCTGTACCATAACTCTGCTGGTGTTACCTGCTCAGATATACTGTTGGTTGGACTCCTATTAATAATATATGTTGAAACTCTTATAGCTTCACCCCAGAAATATTTCGGCATACCAGCTTCGTTCATTATTGTCCTACTTCGTTCAACTAAAGTACGATTCATTCGTTCTGCCTTCCCGTTTAGCTCTGGCGTGTAAGGGGTGGTATAATCTAACATAATTCCTTCATTTTTGCAAAACTCTTTAAATTCTTTTGAAGCGTATTCGCCGCCATTATCACAACGTAACATTGATACTCTAGTATTAAATTTTGAAATCGTCATGCTTACATACTCTTTGAATTTACCAAAAACTTCACTTTTATTTTTAGTAAATAAGTAATTGCAAAATTAGAAAACCCATCAATAAAAGTAACAAAATACTTATAACCATCTGATGTAGGAGGACTTATTGGACCACATACATCTGAATGTATTATTTCTAAAATCGTCCACTTTTTGTTCGCGTTCCAAAAGGTAACCTTGACATTTTCCCCATAACACATGATTCACAAAACTCGATATTTGATAAATTTACGTTACTGTCAATGCCCATTACCATATTACCTTTGATTAACGTTTTTAAACTTTCAAAATTAATATGCATGCGCAAATCTTTTATGCCAGGTGACCATTTCATTATCTGTACTTTCAACACTTAAGCATTCAGTATTAATTAATCTAAAACTAATCTCATATAAATTGTTACGAGTGCCTAATCCTATCAAGTTACTGTTTTGAAACATTTTTACAATTCCATCTTTAAATACAGTAGTGATGTTTGCCTGCTCTAACTGTTTAACTGATAATAAATTCTTTCTTAACTCAGGCACGTAAAATACATTTTGGATTGTACAATTAATTTCCTTTTGTTTACATAACTAATTACTTTAATATTACCTGTAGCCGTAGCTAATACACACTTATCATTTTTGCAACTGCAATTTTTATCGGATTATTCAGTAGCATTATATTAGAAAAATAATTTTTATTGTTGACCATATGATTGGTGCAACCTGAATCTATGACAAAACTGATTACTTCATTTTCATTTACATTTAAAATATCATTCATCCCTTCAGTCATGAAACAAACACTTCTATCTAAATTTGTATCGCTATTATCACATGCATTATCTGAATTTGAGTAATGGCTATGTTGCATATTATTAACATTTCTATTAAAATTACCTCTTCCACCTCTGCTAAAATTGCTGTTTCCCTGAACTGTTGATAACGAAATTGATGGCCTCTAAACTGATTTCCATTTTCCCTCTATATTGCCATTGATTATAATTTTCATTTCTTCCTGCTGCCTCTTGTTCACCATTTCTGCTACTACTTGCATATGTTTCATATCTTCCCCTGAAGTTTCGTCCATTCCCATTCTTCCAACAGTTTGTTTTAAAGTGGCCTTTTTGTCCACATTGATAACATAATTTGTCTTTCACATTTGAAATAAAAGCAACTCTTTCTTCTGTATTTTCAGCATCACTTGCACATTTTCTTTTTTCTGCTTCTTCCTTCAATTTCACTTTTACATCTTCATATTTCAATTTTTCACTTGGTAAATTTTCTAAGACTGTTACAATTGTTTCATATGACTTCGGTAGACTCAACAATAAGTTGCAAATTATATCTTCCTCCTTCATGTCTACGCCACTGCTCTTCAATTGTCGCACCACTTCTTCGAACTGCATTAAGAACTTTTCCATATTTTCACCCTCTCTCAATTTTAACGATAATAACTTTTCTTCAAATACATTTGTCCTTGTAAACCTTTCTTTTCATGTACACTTTCCAAACATTTCCACATTTTATAAGCTGTATCCTTTTCCCGTAAATTTTCTAATTGATTGTCTTCCACACTTTGAATAATAATTGATTTCGCTTTTGCGTCATTTTTCTTAATTTCTGCCTTTTTAACATCATCATTTAAACTTGTTAAATTAGTTTCCACTATTGAATTATTATATACCCCATACTCCTCTAAGATCATTTGAATGCGAAACTTCCAATTGTAATAGTTATTATTATTTAACGGTTCAATGTTGAACTTCCTTGTCGTCGAATCCATGCTTTCTAACCTCTTTATTTTTCTATGCAATTTACATCTAGATAAAACCTCGAGCACACTCTGGGCCCAAAACCTCTTAATATTTGTTACTTTGAGAAGACAAACGACTAATTTTACCAGTTTATTTGATTCGACATTACAGCATTAAACTTAAATTAAAACACGGCTACACCCTCTTACATTAACCGCCATAATCTCTATCTTTTTTTATTTTATTATCTGTACACTATTATCTTCATCTCAGAAAATGCAGACTCGCACAAGTAAGTTGACCCAAACATTGCCGTCAGTTGAAGAGCGATTTGCCTTAAGATTCGGATATTTATCTTCAGATATACAACACCTGAATTTTTGTATCAGATGTTGTAGTTTTTGAGATGTATATCTGATATAATCTTCACCAACTCATTTTCAACAGAACATGAGTCCATATTAAACTGACTTGCTATTTCAGTAGCTAATTCCTCAATGTTTTTACACGAAAAAGGATAACTCATAAATGTTGCGGTATTTGCCAATTTACTGCAACCGTAAAAACGTATTTCGAATTGTCCCAAAATATTTGATAATTCTGCCTCATAGATATCATAATTCAACTTGCTTTCAAAGACGGAAAATGTTTCAGATCTTTTCTTTTCAGTTGATCTATCATAAGTTGCAATTTACATTTGAATGCGTTTACTGCGCTTATCATCTGAATAATAGTTTTCTTTACCCTGAAGCTCCAAGTTGATGGTGTTTGTGATGTCAGTCAAAAATGCCAAATCAGTTAGACATTTTCTGTTTTTCAGCATCTAAGTATCATCACCTCTTTTGTCCAGAAAAGCTGTTTCGGACAATAATTCTTGAAACCTTTCTAGGAATTTTGCGCGACTCAACCACCTGACGTCCGTGTGAAGAACTACATCAGTGTGTTCAGCTGACTCTATCTTCCAACTGCAATTTAAAGAGCCGCCGTTACAAGCTACGTGCACGGATGGAATTCACAATTTTTGTTGCAATGTCCATAATTTCCTGTGTTTACAACTTTTGAACACAAAACTTGTTGATGTATAATTCAATGAAAGGAAAACAATGAAGGGAAATCGTCATTAGCTCGACATAATGCCACAAAACCGTTTTTGTTTCCAGTCATTGCTGGTGCTCCATCGATTGTAATGAAGACTAATTTATATATTGGTAGCTTGTAGTTTGTTACAAAATTTAAGAAAACGTCATATATATCTTCGCCACGGGTCTTTCCCTTCAGAGGGATGTTTGTCAAAAATTCTTCCTTAGCCGTCATGTCATTGAAGAATACCATCCGAATAAAAATACATAGCTGGGCAGTGTCTATCATATCGGTGGATTCGTCGAACTGTAAAGAAAAGTATGTACATTCATGAAATTTAAAACTTGGACACCACCATTTCTGTAAACAAAAGTTTGCACATTGTGAAGGGTATCATTTACAATTCTAACAGCAGGTAGTCTCAGCAGGGGTTATCTTATAGAAGGACTGTAGAATGAATCATTACACTAAGCACGTTTTAGAAAATAGGTAATTTACGTTGCTTACTTAATTTTTTCTTTAAAGAATATATTTGAAGGTATCGCTAATTAAACACCATAGCTCGATTAATTATCGAATCAAAATTTTGTTTAGGAAATGTTTACAAAATAAAATTAGAAATAATTTTGATTTAAAAACGTCTACAAGCAATAACTTTTAAATTAAATCAAAAACTAAACATGGTTATTTGGGTTGACTGATTATTACTTATTTTTAAATAAATCTAACCTACTAATTATTGTAAGTTATTAAAAAAATCATTAAACTCTCTATTCATAATATTTAGTCCTTACAAAATGTATATTTTATGACGTTTCATTTTTTTCTGTAGTTAATATAAAAAGTGAAAATAAAAACTAAGGCAATTCTTATTGTCAACGTATATATTTAGTTTTTGACAAGAATTTATTACATAATTATAATTAAGATACCAAGTTATAGTTTAAAATTAAATGAAAACTTTTTTTTTAAATAAAGGTATTACTATATAAATAAATATAAGAAATCAATAATGGGTGTGACCTCCATTATTATTGATACATTCTTGAGGCGTCTGCTCATTGACGCTATCAAGGTATCAATATAATTAATATTAATCGTTTCCCATGCGGTATCAATGGCTGCAATTAGTGCATTACGGTTTACTGGTATAAAATTTGGCCCTTGTTGTCTTCGGATAACAGCAAGTATTCGAGCCCAAACATTTTCGATAATGTTAAAATCTGGGCTTTTGCTGGCCAGGGTAACAGCTCCAAGTTATTTTCTCGTATCCAATTGCGCACAACCCGCGAAGTATGAATAGGGCGTTGTCCTTTAACAACAAAAATACATTATGAAAATGTTAATTCAACAGATCCCGAACTATTTTTTGGAGAAAGTATAGTGAAATAAGAATACTTACTTGTTGGAAAATATAATCTTCGTCTGGATAAAACACTTCGACTGAAGGTTTCATAATAGTTTCAAAATATCTAAATACGCAGCAGAATCAAGACGTCCATCGATAGCCCAACAAACTCCTGGACACCGCGCGCTAACCCAACCCCACACATTCACAGAAAAATAACCACTTCGTTTTTTAGGACATATGTGATTATTTTCGTAACGAGTTCCTTCCATTCTAAAAACTTTTAGTGGTCCATCGTTGCGGCTATTGAACGTTTTTTCGTCGCTAAAAATCACTCGATTCCAAAATTCCAAAGGTTCGTTCACATATCGCCTTGCAAATTCCAGACGACGTCTCATATTTTCGTCACTGAGAACTTCTTTCGCAGCAGCATTATAATTCTTTATTCCCATCTCCTTTAATCTTTTTGTGCAGTTATACGGCATCCGGGAAAATGTGTATCTGCTATAGCCCTGAGTATGTAGCAAATGGTTGTTCTGTTACGTAATGAAACAACTCGAGATCTTGAGCACGTGTAGATACTTTAGGTCTACCACTTCCGATGGCTCTTTCCAAAGTGTGTTCAAGATTCCATTTTACTCGGTAATGCCCTACGGTGCTTTTTGGTATATCTAACATACGTGAAATTTCACGCACGCTAAGGCCCGCCGCTAATTCAGTTCATATATATTTATTATTGAGAAGAGAAAATTGCGGAAAACAAGAAGATAGTGCCAACCAAATTTTTACGCACAAAGAATAAAAAATTATTGTTTACTTCGCTTTTTTTTATTTTGGAAATTTTCCGCCCAAATGATGCTAATAGGGACATCATTTTTTTCTTGCATTATTAAACACTGATTAATTTAAAACATTTTTCTTCTGTCAACTCCATAATATTACCTAAAACACAACAAACCCACAAAAGGGAGGACAAAAATAAATAATTTAATTCTCCGGCATAAGTTTGTTCGCCGTTTTGTTTAGATTCGTCCAAACCTGCAAACGCATTCGCGCGCATTTCTTTGATGTCGGAGAAAAACCGATAAGTTGCGGGTACGCCGCAAACCGTTCGTGGAACAATCAGGACTTGCGAATCTGTTCTAAAATTCGTACGTAGCACCGTCCAAATTAATGTTCCGATTGCCGTTCGGTTCGTTGTTCTGTTTGTTCCTCGGTTTGTTGTTCAGGTGTGTACGAAGCTTTACAATAAGCATATTAATATTAACTATATCTTATGAGTTATGTAACTATAATTAACGACTTAACGTTACGTTAGTAGATTCCATTTACTATTTACACATATTTTCTTGGAACATTCGATAATTAACTATCGGGATATGATGACCCTATACTTCGCAGGTTGTGCGCAACTGGATACAAGCAAATAACTTGGAGCTGTTACCCTGGCCAGCAAAAGCCCAGATTTTAACATTATCGAAAATGTTTGGGCTCGAATACTTGCTGTTATCCGAAGACAACAAGGGCCAAATTTTATACCAGTAAACCGTAATGCACTAATTGCAGCCATTGATACCGCATGGGAAACGATTAATATTAATTATATTGATACCTTGATAGCGTCAATGAGCAGACGCCTCCAAGAATGTATCAATAATAATGGAGGTCACACCCATTATTGATTTCTTATATTTATTTATATAGTAATACCTTTATTTAAAAAAACGTTTTCATTTAATTTTAAACTATAACTTGGTATCTTAATTATAATTATGTAATAAATTCTTGTCAAAAACTAAATATATACGTTGACAATAAGAATTGCCTTAGTTTTTATTTTCACTTTTATATTAACTACAGAAAAATGAAACGTCATAAAATATACATTTTGTAAGGACTAAATATTATGAATAGAGAGTTTAATGATTTTTTTTAATAACTTACAATAATTAGTAGGTTAGATTTATTTAAAAATAAGTAATAATCAGTCAACCCAAATAACCATGTTTAGTTTTTTGATTTAATTTAAAAGTTATTGCTTGTAGACGTTTTTTAAATCAAAATTATTTCTAATTTTATTTTGTAAACATTTCCTAAACAAAATTTTGATTCGATAATTAATCGAGCTATGGTGTTTAATTAGCGATACCTTCAAATATATTCTTTAAAGAAAAAATTAAGTAAGCAACGTAAATTACCTATTTTCTAAAACGTGCTTAGTGTAATGATTCATTCTACAGTCCTTCTATAAGATAACCCCTGCTGAGACTACCTGCTGTTAGAATTGTAAATGATACCCTTAAGCCCGCTTCACAATGTGCAAACTTTTGTTTACAGAAATTGTGGTGTCCAAGTTTTAAATTTCATGAGTGTACATTCCATGATATAATGTTTTAGATTATCTACCATGTCCTGACTCATGACTTCAATACACCTTGCGACAGTCGGACGAAGTTACTGAAGTTCTTTTTTAATAGCAGACATAATTTATTTTTAAAATCTCCAAATAAAGTCTCACCCGCTTCAATGAATGCTTCCTTCATAACTGATCCATCTTCTTGTGTTTCGCCAATATATGAGTTATTATGACGCGATCGTAGGAGCTTTTGATTGTTTGGCTGGTCTTATGAACATGGTTTGTTCTTTTTTTTTTCAAACTAGACATTAAATCACGTACTTTTCGTTTACTTAATTCACTCTATGGCGGAAAATCCTTTTCATGGTTTTTATGAACCGTTTTATGATGCCTCTCTAAGTTACCAAGCTTAGGTATTGCAGCTGACGCACGACAAATGAGACAAATGCACTTGTCCTTCAACATACAAAAGTTATTAAAATGATACGTTTTACATTTCTTCCCTGCACTCATTTTGTACTATTTGACAATAAACTTTGTATCGATGTAATATTGCCTTCAAGTTACATTTCAGACTCAAATTCCTGCAAGCGCAACATTTATATCGGCGTGAACGAAGTCTCGAATGTTCATGTCAAAGGCGCCACCTGAAATGTCTAGAAAAAGCAGCAGATAGTGTCGCACTTTGATCTGTACCACCGTGACACGTGGTCATAGGTCGCGGCCTGGACGTCAAAGCTCCGCCGCGCGGACATTAAACGATACCGCGTCCGACCACTGCAAGACGACATTGTAATTATTTGCCATTATTATTTCCTAACTAGTTTGTGTTATTTATATTCGTATTTAATACAAAATATCCAAAAAGTACTTGCGGGTATACCGACATTATCTAACTAAGCGAATGTGCTAAATTTTTTCTTCTCGAAATCTACTCAAATAGTACTCGCGATCGACCGTTTGAGTACCCCTGATCTAGATGAACAAAGAAATTGAAAAAAACATAATTGCTTTTGGATTAGTTACACATTCGATAGACATTTGAAAATTTTTGGGGAACAATCAGATAAACAAAACGCCTGTTTGTTTAAATTACTTCTAAATTCGGTAAATACTATTGTTACCTTTGCTTCCGAATTTTTTAAACAATTTTCTGTCGGAAGGTTTATTATAGGTATAAAAATTTATAACGTTTTAGGATAATAATTAGTAGTAACAAATTCAATAGACCACTCGATTTGGAATTATTTAACGATTTTGCGTGACGTTATTTTATGAACAAATAAATTTTGACATTATGGCAAAATGCTTGTGGATACAAATTAATTTCAAATTCGATATATGTGACGGTAGTCACGTGGGATTTGAAACCGAAACATTTTTTAACGTTCAAATTAACAAACGCTTTATTTTTTTTAGCATTTATGAAGATGTACGTGGTGCGTTCGAAACTTGGTCTGTAAATAAAAAAATCGCCATTTACTCGACGGGCGATATAGAATGTCAAAAATTGCATTTCGAGCATACCGAACAAGGAAACTTAACATCTCACATTTCTAATTATTTCGACCAATCAATTGGATCTAAGACTGAAGCAGAAAGTTATAAAAAAATATTAGAAGAACTCAAAGTTTCCGCCGACGAAGTACTTTTTGTTAACGACAACTTGAAAGGCAATTTTTTCTTAAACAAATTTGTAAACCTCATATACGTTTTTTTAATTTCCTAGAACTCGGTGCGGCTAAAAAATCTGGATTGTTAACGGCTTTGATCAAACGCGAAGGAAATACCAATGTCGAGGGGGGGGAGGAGGCGAAAGAAATTTCTATCACAATTTCTTCATTATCTGAATTGTCGTTTGAAGCGACCAACAAAAGAAAAATAGAAGAAACCGCTGATGGGACAGAGGTGTGTTGCAACCGCTAAAGCGTTAACCTTTATTTAATTTCTCTTTTTTTTCTTAAGATCTTCTGTTAATATTAATCTAAAAAAATTATTTATTCATAAATTCTCTTATTTAATTTTATGCATATGTCTAGTCTTGTAAATTTTTTGAATTGTTTGTTAATTAGTAGAATTATTAAACAAAGCCAACACATGGAAATGTATTCTTGTCTGGCATTCATGCATTATTTATTGTTATGGAATTTGACAAAAAATGGAACATCCCTTTTAATATTATTCTAGGATCCTCCATCGAAAGTCCCAAAACTGTTGAATCTAAGGAAGCGGAAGCAAAACCAGACAAACCTGAAACGACTACTGAAGAGACAACCACTCCATCTGACTCCGTTGAAGCAATGGAGTTCGACAGTTCGAAGGCGACTGAAACAGAAAAACCGGCGGAATTTATTAAATTTAAGTTGGTCGAAATTTTAATTATTGAATAACTCTGCCTGAATCGAAAGATCCTATGGAAACTGAAGAAGTGGTGAAGTCTGAAGAAGTTTCCAAAACCGAATCGAAAAGGCCGTAGATAAAACGCACGCAAAAGTAGAAGAAACCAAAAATGAAGTCGATAATGATGGGGTTGAAGAAAAACCAATTGAGACTGAGACTAAGACTGAAAATTCCGATGAAGTTGATAGCAGCTCGAACGAGAAGGAAGAAGTTGCAAAAGAAGATGATCTGAAGAAAAAGGAAAGTGCCGAAGTAACGGCGAAAGAGGATAAAGAAATCGAAACGAAAGAAGTTGTAACGGAAAGTAAAGTAGTCGAAACGACTGAAGTTGATAATGCGGAAGTAACTACAACAAACACGATAGACAATGAAAAATCCACCGACGTTGTCACAACGGAATCTAACCATGTAGAAGTACCCGAAGAAGCTTCCTCAGAAAAAAAGGAAGAAGTCGCTAAATCTTCAGATTCTGTAGCAGACAAACCTGTAGTAAACGAGGAAAAGGTTGAAGAATCGAGTAATAAAGCCGAGGATAAAAATGGAATTTCAGAAAATGGTAACACGAAGGAAGAAACAACAGAAGCGACAAAGTCTAACGAGGATGTGTCTAATGGGGTAACGAATGGTCAAGAAAATGGAGATAAAAGTACAGACGCGAAGGAAAACGAAGATGAAACTGAAATAAAAGTTAAAAAAATTGAAACAAACGAAGGTTCTCCCGCAGTCGCGGTTGAGGTATAAACTTGTTCGTATTTAATTTAATGTGACCTCGGTGATTATTTATTTTGAAAAACTACTGGGATTCTATTCGTTATTTTGGTCACATTTAGATATAAACACATAATATACTCGGTTTTATAAGATTGTAATTAATGTCTTTATTATTTTTTTCTGAAAAACTTGTTAGTCCTCTCTGATCTTACGTGAATAAGTATCAAAAAGTGCCAAATTTTTTAATGAATTGGTAAAATTATAAAATCAAGACTGGTTTTCTGTACTTAATGAGACTGTCATTAGCTGCTTAAGACAGTAGAAATTTCAGTATTTGTATTCGACTGATAGTGATTGGAAAATTTTTAATGTGGTCTTTTTATAATAACTTTGTATTTTTATATGTTTCATTTTTCCAACATTCCTTTTACTATAGGACAATTAATAACTTAGCGTATTCACTATTAATAGTTGTAAAATAGCTGTGAGCATTATTTGAAATTATTTCTAAGATTAACTGTTCTTTACTTATAATTATTTTAATATAAATTCGACGCGAATAAAATTCACATATCAGCAGAATATCGGGTGCATTTTATTCGTTGTCGTTTGGAGACTCATTGTAGCTAAGGTGTTCTTAAATCAGCACATTTAATTGTGATAAGTGTTGGATCTAGTTTACGTTATAATTTCTTTGCATCACGAATTTCCTATGGGTATTTATTATTTTGTAAGACACAATTTGTAGGTTATTATTTCATTTGTGTAGCCTCATTGTATACGTTAGAAACAAAATAAAATTAGTAGTGCTGACTTTTTGTTCTACATAGTAAATCCTAGTTTTCACAGATACGAATTTTGGCCGAAAAAACATGGTGGTACGGAATTCGGAAAATATAATTATTTTAACTCTTTCCGAACTTCGGATGCGAAATTAATTGTTTATCTTGTTTTCTCTGTTATTTCAAACCTAAAATTATGGATGATTGGTGTTGTATCGTAATTTACTTTCACTGTATTTGTTAAATAAACGAACATCGGTAAAAGAAAGTCGCACTTGTATAAACATTCTTTTACAAAACTCCGGGTGTGAATAAGGTGAAGGTTGAGGATGCATCGCATAATAAACAATCTATAAAAGCTAAGGTGGTTAATTTTCAGTTTGATCATATTTAATTTTGGCCCGATTTTATATATCCCATCAGAACAATCTTGGGCACTGCAGCTTACATAACTCCACCAGAGGGCGTTCATACTATATCAGTTGTGAAGAGTTTAGAACTCGAAGTGGGTTAATGTGGATTATTTAAATAGGAAAATAACGGAAACTCAAATAGAGGAAAGATAGATTGAACAAAAACTAACACAGTGACAGATAAAACAAGTCAAATTGTAAACACTGATGTAATAGATAAGCAGACAAGTTAAGGAGATGAGACAGGAATTCAAAAACGATAGATCGGAAGCCAAAGTGTAACTTTTAGTACCTACTAAACATCCCAGATGAAATGTGTTGCTTCAAAAGCCAAGAACGTGGCAGTTCTTATTTAAAAATGCGTGGTATAAAGGTGTTCAGTATCCGAGTTTAAAAGTTTGAGAAACGCCCGTTCGTCAGTGTTTAGTTTTCAATATGTTCACTTATTTAGTTGGCGTTTTCCACTTCCAGAGGTTTCAAAAAGGGACTTGGTACACGTGTGCGAGTATCGTTGAAGGTTATGGTGACAATACAATCCATTATCGATTATAAATGCTATTATGGCAAATTAGTTATATGGAAAATTTTATTACCGAAGCTCTAACCAGGTAATGCAGAAAGCGGCAGCATTGTAGGCATTTCGGTACTTACTATAATCGGCAATGTTGCCGGAATAAGTCCAGCGTTAATGCTTATACATTGTGTTTTAATGAAATGAATCGTACATGAAACTGCTGGATTAGCATTGTACATATTGTACTGTTTATACCTCTATGAATTAAATATTTTCTTTTTCTTTAATTAAAGTTTAATTTCGTATAATTTTGTTACAACTAGATTGTTCATTATATTTTACAATAATTCAACTTTTTTAGCGTCTTCCACCACTTGTTTATATAACTTTTTTGGTTATGTTATGTCATACTACAGTTTGCAATGATTTTTGTGACTTTTTTGTTTCATTAGACTTCAATAACACGGATACTCATAGAAATCCAAGAAAGATATAAAATATAGGGTGAAACCTAATTTTAATTAACTGCACTTTTCTGGATCACTCGGTATATATTAAAATGTATATTTTTCTGGAGCTTTATTGTCGCATTCGTTGCATTTAAAAGGTTATTTCTCAGAATGTTTATACAAGTGCAATTTTAAAAGTCGGATTTCTTTACTGTCCTTATAATCGCAAAAGATGAATTTCTTTGGTGTGCGTTCTTTTGTATATGTCTAACTGAACTTTGGAGTGAGTAGCATAAGAACGGCCAGAATGTTTATGCATATAAGATTTTAAAATTGCACAAATTATGCATTAGAACAATTTTTTTCCTTGAGAAAACCATTAAATTATACCCACTTCAACACAGCTACATTCGCTCAAGTTGCATTTAAATGGTTTATTTTCTCCTATATGTTTTCTTTCGTGTGTTTAACTTTACTTTTAGAGATAGTGTAATCACACTGTTCACACTTACCAGTGTGCTTATATCATGTGTGTTTTAAGGTACTCATTTTAACACAGCATAATCACACATAGTCGCATTTAAACGGTTTTTCATTGATGTGCTGCAATCACCGGATGATCAATCTTCTTTTTCTTTTCATTAAAAAATGCATAATATCAAACTGAAAGCTATATTGAAAGATTCATATTTTAATTTAAATTCTAGCCGCATTTTTTTGTTAGAATTCGTTTTGAAATATGTTTGGTTTGCGTCGGTCTATTAGAATACTGTTACAAAGTCCCGTTAGATGCGGCCTTCTTGGAGAAAGTGTAAGGGCATCTTGTCTTACTGGGTATTTTTGATCTGTATAAAATTTGTACATAAATGTAATTGTAATTTGCTTTAAAAGCATTTCAACCAAATCCGTAATGTTCGTAAATTTTGTTTGGTCTTTACTTTTTTCGTCATTATTGCTTTGTTGCGCAATCGGAATGAGAACAATAATTTAAAGATGCTTACGTTTAATTGTAACTTCTATTATATTTAAAAACTAATTATCGCGGCCTCGTACTTTTAAGTTCCATCTTTATTCTAAAGACAATGGTGACCAAAATACTCGTATTGCATTTTTTGTACTAATAATATTGCGCATTCCAATCTGTTCTATTTTGTCTTTTCTATACAATTACGAGAATGTAAGAAACTTGTTTTTTTAATCTTTTAATTTAAGATTTATTTTAAAGCGCTCTATTTATTAAAATATGAATCAGAATGAAACAATACCAGTGTGTGAAAGAGCCTTGTTGTACAATTAATATTCTCTGTTCCGCGACGAAGTTCAGGAGATATGGCTCACAGTCTCATTTATTTCTATCTATTTAAATATGTTTATGTTATTGTGTATATGCGATATTTGCAAAATCGACTGCAATATGGCTATCTCAAAGTTCATGCGATCTCAAAAATTCAACTAATATTAGGCAGGTAGGAGCGTAGCGATTGGTGATACTCGCCTGTTACCCACGGTGTTAACTAATTATCTTTAGTTTTGATTGGAAGTGCATGTATAAATGAGCTGAATTGCTATATTCTAAATCGGAAACATTTTTTTATCTGCATTCTAATAATGTTGTTTGTGTTTCAATATGAACTGATGAACGGTTTCTCAAAAGAATACATGTGTTATAATTGTTTTTAAAAAAATTTTTATTTTTATAATTTTTTTTTTTGTGTTTTTTTTTTTTTTTAAACTTAACTTTTTTTTTTTTTTTTCTTTTTTTCAAACAAACCAAGTAAAAGGGTATCTTTTGGCTTTAAATAATAACGAATTATTATCACCATGCTTTGTGTTTTATTTTATTACTGACATTACTACTTTTATTACTGCACTCTAGCGGCTTTAACATGGATTCAACGTAAGTGTCTTTAGGTAGCTTTTCGATCGCTTCGGGTTTAGTGGCGAACTATTCAAATCCTGCTTTTGCAAATGCCTGGGATAGTTACGTTTGTTACTTTACAACATTAACCTTGTTGAGAAAAAGTGTTGTAAGATAAATGTATATGTTATTAAAAATGTAATGTTCATTTATCTCTATTGACTTTCTCATTTGTGTTTACCAGTAAATAAAGGGTCATTTCTATTGAAAACTCAGCATCTTTTAATTATGGTTTAATTTCATATATTTTTTACAATTAGACTGTTTATTAGATTTTGAATTTCTTCCCTTTTTCCCTCCTCCTTTTTTTTTTTGGTTTTTCTCCCCCCTTTCAAATTCCCTTTTTTCCCCCCCCTGATTAAAATTCATCAACAAAGTGATTTTGTTACTACATCTTTCTTCCATACATAAGCCTCTATTAACTGCTATAGGAGTTACATTAACCCATGTTAGTTTAAAATTCAAAATTCCTTTTACAAAAACAACTGGATGCCAAAGTAAATTGAGGGAAAAAAATGTGTTCTTAATAATAAATTGGTTTAAGTTTGAACATAACAATCTATTAAGCAGACTCCTTGGTTGACATCATTATCACTATTATAGTAATATGACAATAAAGGAAAGAATCGCAGAGTGATTTTTGGAAAATGTTCATATTTTCCGCCAAAGTAACCCTCAACGACCGTATCGAATTGCAATGTTTTTTCGGATAAAAATTGCGAAGTTTGTATCTGTGACAACTAGACTTTACTTGGTGCATCAAATAAAATTTTTATGTAGCATATGTTGCAAATGTTTAAATAAATTGGTCGTAACTTGTACGTTATTACACACTTAAACGTTGTTTATAGTAACTGCGCATAATTTTTTATGACGTGATTTTAATTTTATAAATTATTGAGTGGGTAATAAAAACCATGCAGTTATTTTTGTTAAGTACCTAAATTATAAGACTTTCGATTCACACTGTATATATACTCTATGCACTTAAACTTCTATCAAAGTTTATGTATCTATGGTTACGACATTTGGCACTTTCGACCGATGTTGGAAACTTCAAGATGTTTGGTTGGATAATGAACGTCACCATAGTTTTCAAATTATTTCGCTCTTCACACGAGTTCGTGTAAGATCTAATCAAACTTTAATTTTTGTTATATTTTATACTAAACAGTCCGACAAATCAGGTAAAATTAAACCGGTTTTTCTATTATTAATTCTAATTTCGTTCGTATCTTTCAGATTAAAATGGGTTTTCGTGGAATTGTAAAATTCGCTGGTGCCAGAGCGTTTGAGGGTCTTATTGCTGTTTTATTAATTACTTTTATGCCGAATCTGCCACCGGACGCCAAATATTCATTAAACTATGAGTAACGTTTCAATTTAAAAATGAATTAGGTTTAATGTAATTTTTTTTTTAGCTTAACACCGGTTATGCCTTTCGAGGGGCCACTTACTCTAAATCAAAAATTACAAGGTGCCGAAGTGTGGCACAAAGGCGATTTTCATGGGGCTGAAGCGTTTGCCGTGTATAACGGTGAACTTTATACCTCAATACATGGCGGTAATGTAGTTAAATTAATTGGAGAAGAAATCGCTCCCGTTGTTAAGTTTGGAAAAACTTGTAAGGGGATTTTATCAAGAGCATATTTGCGGCAGGCCTTTGGGAATGCAATTCGATAATAATGGTTGGTTATATGTAGCCGATGCGTACTATGGAATATTTAAGGTCGATGTAAAACCGTTAGCGATAATTTATCAATTGTATGGTAATGATTGTCGTTTAATCTCTTGAAAAAATATTGAATTTTTGATATATGCGTAGACTATATTTACATTACTGAAACAACACACTGGTTTAATTAAATAACTTTTGATTGAAATTCAACTTGAACAGTTAACGTTTCGTTTATTTTTAGATTGGAATTTTATTTTATTTACAACTAATATCTTTTATTTAAATTAAACTACACGTAAAGATATAATTTTAATACGATAATGAAGAATCGAGTTTAATGTGTAGTAATTTTTTGAAAATAGTGTTCATTCGGTTAATGACTATATTAAAATTAATAGGATATTTAAAAGTCGATTTAGCTTGTTTTTTTTATTTGCGGGTCATTCAGTATCAAAGGGCTTCTCTACAATGTCTTATTAAAATTAGAATAAGACATTGTAGCAATAGTATTGTCTACAAAACAATAATTGATTTTCCTCATGTCGCACACTACTACAGTATGCAAATCGGTATTATAATTTGGCACCCAACATTGAAATGATGGGTTAGAGGGAATTAAATCACAAGAATTACTTAGACCTACTTCAATTGGCGCACGTAGCTTCTAATGGCGTAAATACATTCAATCAAAGTTTCTAAATTCTTATTATATCAGTGTTAACCAATCTTTTAAAATCTCGAATCTGCCCAGAAAGCCCTTCAAAATTGATTCAACGATTCAGAGGCAAATATGTTGTTTTAATGTTTAAAAATATAGATTATTTTAAACTCGTAAGTAAAATATACTATTGTTTCTTCAAGCTGCTTATTGCCCTTTTTATGTGTTCTCAAATTGTTTGTGTGTTATTGTAATTTTTTATTATCGACGAATCAGGTTAGTATTTTACTGTCACGTTCATAATAATATGACGTAACCAAGGTAACGAAAGAACTGTTGCTTTTAATAAACAGTCTTTATAGCGTCTGCCAGTAGTTCAATAATAGTGGATTTTTTACTAACACTTTTTAACTCTAAGTGAAATATACTATTTTTTTCTTCAAGTTTTTATTGCTGGTGTTATAGTGACTTTTTATTCTCGACGAATCATGTTGGTACTTTACTGTGACGTAACCGAGGTACCAACCTAAATTGTTGTGAAAACAAAAGAACCGTTGCTTTTAATATTTAGACAGTAAAAACCTGCCAGTAGTCGAATAATATGTCGTTTTAATGTGACTTGAAAAAAAAAAATAGATAATTTTACTAAGAGTTAAACAAAATTATTGTTGAGCTTAAAAGTTCATTATTTTTTAACTCCAAGTGAATTATACTATGTTTTCTTCAAGCGTTTATTGCTGGTCTTCATGTGTTGTTCTCAAATTTTTTCAAGTGTTATAGTGACTTTTTATTTAGACGACTCAGGTTGGTACTTTACTGTTACGTTCATAGTAATAGGTACTAACCTAAGTAGTGGAAAACAAAATCTATTGCTTTAAGATTTAGACAGTAAAAAGTCTTTTTAGCGTCTGCCAGTATTTCAATATTATGCAGTTTAATGTCACTTGAAGAAAAAATACTTTTTTCGAATATACTCGTCTGTTTCTGACATTAACCCGTACCAAAAAACCAAACAGATATAGAGACAAACAGAAACATAAAACAATAAACTCGCAACACTTTAAAAAACGTCCAAAAATAAAAGTTATAGAAAATGTAATTCATAATAACTTTCGTTTGTCAGTAGAAAATATTGCTACATAACGGCCACGTGTACTAGAGGTTTTTTAGATATCGACA